>JAUUDZ010415703.1:0-14729 GCA_032361705.1 Panulirus versicolor | reverse complement strand
TGATTAACAGTGTTTGAAGGAAACAGAAAGAAAGTATAGATTTGCAAAACCCTATAGAGTGAAAGAAGAAAGTGTACCAAACTGTTATAGGGAAAGAAAGACTGGAATAGGTGACAATTTAAGTATTTGGGAGCCATTTGAGTAAGTTTGGTGATAGGAGAGATAAAGGAGAGAGCAGAACAGGGTAGAAGAGTCATTGGGTACCATAATAGAATATTTAAGGGTAGAGATGTAAATATGGAAGTGAAGAAGGTATTAAGCACAGTATAGTCCTCTCTACCCTGACCTCTGCAGCTGAAACATGGACATGGGATGAGGCACAGGGGCCGAGAATCCAGGCAGTGGAAGTAAGTTATTTGAGAGGAGCATTTTGGATGATCAGGTGAAATGAAGAAACTAATGAGGGAAGGGTGTATGACAGCTTTGGTATGGCAGGGAATGCAAAGGGAATGAATTGTGGAGTGGTAGAATGGATGAAATGTAATAATTAAGGTGGTTTGGGCATGTGGAAAGAATTCAAGATGGGGAATTTACAAGAAGAGTGTATGATCGTATGATTAAGGGGATTGGTGAGAGAGGTAGACCACCTGTGACATGGGGAAATAGAGTGGAAGGGTGCTAGAAGGAGAGAAATGGGGGAAGAACGTGTGGAATGGTGTGTGCAAGGGAGACATGTAAGGACAAGGTTCAGTGGAGACACTTTTGCTGTGGCCACCAACTTGATGGCAGTTCCCAGAGGTAATGGGCATCGGATACATGATAGATAGATAGGTATATACTGGAGTTTGCAGTATATATGATTATGTGCATATGTGTCTTCATGACTATTTATTGATTATTACCAATTACGTATGCAATTTATCTTATACTCTGTACTTTTCATACTGATCCTTAATTCTTTAGTTTAAGGGCATAAAGTTTATGTGGGATGCCACCATCGAAAGTTTGGAGATGTTGAAGAGTAAACCTGGAAGTGGATGCATCCTTGCTCATTGCATGGGCCTTGGCAAAACTCTTCAGGTAAGTTATCTGTATGTGGTAAAGCAAATGATTTATCTTAGATTTGGTTACTTACTTAAACTACTAAGGATTGTAACTCACAGATAATTTATTAGTGGAAAATTGATCTGCATTTACAGCAGAGGACATCTTTGAAGTACAGGTTTGAGGATCACATTTTATGGGAGGAAGTGTTGTTTTAGGATCAGTAGAGGATTTGTGTGAGAAATACCTGGAGAAAGCATATGATAGGGAAGATAGAGGTGCTGCAAGAAGTTGTTAGATATATGTATGGTCTTGGAGAAAAGCTATTAGAAGCAATTAGGAGTTTTATTCAAGAGATTCAGGTATGTGTATGTTTGTGGATAAAGAGGGTTAGTGGAAAGGAGATTTTGTGTGAAGAAATAACAGGAGAGATTGAGTATAGAATTGCAACAGATGAGAGTAAATGAAGCAAGGGGAATGAGTGAGGGATTGGAGGCATTTATAGAAACAGTGCTGGCATTTGCAAGAGATGCATGTGGCATGTGAAAAGTGGGAAGTGGACAGATAAGAAAGGGTAGTGAGTGGTGGGATGAAGAAGTAAAGTTGCTAGTGAAAGAGTTATTATCATATAATCCTCCAAAGCATTGCAACAAATTGGAACAAACATATATTGATAACAATGGAAGAACAATCAGGATGGTACGTGAAGCACTGGAAACACTCGCTTCTTAAAAGATGATAAAGTACTGATAATGGGGGATTTCACATATAAAGAGAAAGACTAATAGACTATGGGAATTTAGATTCTTGCTGTGATAAGTTGTGGAGAGAGAAGTTTTTAAAAGTGTATACAGAAAAACTCCTAACACTAACATGTCACCAAGCATACTGAGAGGGACTGATGCATCATCGTTCCTAATAGTTATCTTCACTTATACAAGCATGGATGTTGAGAACATTTTAGATGATACACCAGTTGGAAGAAATGATCATGTTATACTCAAGTTTGAATATTTAGACATTAAAAGAACAGAGGTGACATGGGATATGAAGAGGAAATATAATTGGGGAAACTATAAAAACTTCAATAATTTCTATGGTAACATAGGTTGGGAAGTGGAATTCAGTATCCAAGAATAAGAGTTTTGTGGTGAGTGGTTCTGTGAGATTCACAGTGAAGAAGTAGAAGGAGGATGCCTCAAATTCAGAGGGAATAGTAAGAAAGAGAAAGGAATGGTTTAGTAAATGATTTCATAAAGTAAAGGAGCTTCGAGATGTGCACTGGTGAAAATACAATGGCACTTTAGCCAGCCAGCATTTGTAAGGTATAAGAGAGCACAGAATGAGTATAGCAGGATAAGGAAAGAGAAACAAAGAAACTTGTAAAAGGCATGCAAAAATCCAAGATTTTTCCATAAATTCATCAGTCATTTGTCAGTTAAGGTTCAGCTAATCAGGCTAAGGGATTCAGCCAGCATTTGCAAGGTATAAGAGAGCACAGAATGATATAGCAGGATAAGGAAAGAGAAACAAATAGACTTGTAAAAGGCATGCAAAAATTCAAGATTTTTTCATAAATTCATCAGAGTCATTTGTCAGTTAAGGTTCAGTTAATCAGGCTAAGGGATTCAGAGGGAAACACTGTAGAGAATGATGTAAAGTTACATGAAGAACTGTATAACAGGTTCAAAAGTGTTTTCATGCTGAAAGACACTATATCCCCACTAGAGTGATGGAATGGGAAAAAGGTTTTGAAAATCATCGAGATATCTAGAAAAGATGTTAACAGAACACTTAGAGAAATTGACCCATACAAGTCCCATGGTCATGATGAAATTTCATCGAATGTGCTTAAGATGTGTGAAGAAATGTTCGATGAACCACTTGAAGTACTTTTCAAAATTTCACTGGAGAAAGGCAGTGCCATGGGAGTGGAAAAGGGCAAACATCATACCTGTGTAAGAAAGGAGGCTGAAAACTGGTCTTACTAGCAAGTGTGGTATGTAAGGTTTTAAAAAAGATTGTCAGAGAGCAAGTGAATGGCTTTCTGGAGAGGAAAATTTCCTATGTGAGAGACAGCATGATTTTAGGGAAAGGAGGTCATGTGTAACTAACCTCTTAGAGTTTTACAAGAGAGTGAGCTCAGTAATGGACAAAAGGGAAGGCAGTCCTATAGCCTCCAGCAATCTTTTAATGTGCATACCCTCCATTTTTTCCCATTCTCGCTTATCTGGTATATGATTTTCCAAGCCCAAAATATGCTGTGATTTACATATATCAACCAACCACTTTACTAATCTGTCTAACTTTAGTGCAACTAACTTTTCAGCTAGATCTCTCATTATGGAAATGTCTAATTTTCTCATCAGTGAACCTTTTATGCAGTGCATAAAAAGATCCACCAGAGGTTGTAACAAGAAACTAAGCATGCAACTTGTTAGGAAAAGTTGGGAAGATGTACATGTTGTATATGAGTATTGGATAACTGGAATAAACTGAATTGTGAAATGTGGATGCAAAAAGGATACAAAAGTGTAAAAAGTTTTATGACTGCAAGCATCATGGTTGGACAAGGTGTGAAGAAATACTTGTCCTGTCAAAGTGGTGGGTGATTGGAATGTACTAAAAGATGAAATGTGAATGGAAACAGGAAACAAAAGTTTATATTGTTTCATGATAAATTTAAGAAATGGGGTACTTTGAGTGTAAGGCTCCCTTATAAAAATTTAGTTACAAAGAAAAAAGTCATACTGTTTGATCATTCATTATAAAACTGAGTTACTGGACTCTTCCTGCGAGTGAATACTCTGTGAATCTGAAGTCACCCTTGATAGGGCTGTACTATAGTCACTGCTTGAAAGGAATACAGTATTGTCAAGGACAATCTGGTTTCAAAGGAGTCCCATAAAAGGGTCTTGGGTTTGTCTAATGATGATAGACATAAAACTTTGACTAGGTACTAACTATTACAGGCAGACAGTAATGCATGCCAAGATGTATTAGCCTAGGGTTAATATGTGGTATTGTTTGCTATATTTTAGAATGCTGTCTTTTGATTATTATATGTTGGATATTAGTTTTTTGTGGAAAAATTATTTATGCTGATATGTGTTCCACACAGTGTATTTTTTTCATAAAGAAGTAAAGCAAGTTTGGTATTATTGCATAGAGTTAATAAATTGTGTTTTTCTTTTTGGATAGGTAATTGCCTTCACCCATTCACTGCTGACAAATAAGAATGCTAGCCGTTATATACAAAGAGTAATGGTGTGCTGCCCTGTCAACACTGTTTACAACTGGGTCAGTGAATTCAACAACTGGTTGAAAGGGAAAATGCTACCTTTTGACATTATTGAGCTTGTTTCGTAAGTGTTCATTTCTTATCCATTTTCTTATTTTGTATTTTTCTGTTGCCTTACAAGAAAGATTAAGTTTTTTGACGTTAATGAGCTTGCTTTACAAGTCATTTGCTTTTCCACTTTTAAGAAGTCCTTTATAGTGATGTAATTTAATTGCATGTTAGACACATACATTATGTATATCAACTACTTACTCCTGCAGCAAATTACCAGGTAGGTAGTACTTACTTTTCTTCCAGCCTTACCTACAAGTGAAATGCTGTTAAAATATCCTTAATACATACAATCTCTCATTGTCTTGCATAACATTTGAAAGTCCTTAACTCACACAGCTCATTCTTTGTAACTAGACTTTCCTGCAGTGGACACTACATTATCCCTGAGTTTTGGCAAAATGGTATGAGTTATTGATAGAAGTAATAGGTAGGGACATTAGGAAGGAGCATTAGATAGAAACAGTTGGGATAAGTAGTTGGTAGAAACTTTAGGTAGAAGTGGTAGGTTAGAATTTTAGGCTGACCTCTTAGTTAGAAGTAGTCTGTAGGAACATTAGGTATGAGCCTGTGGGAACACTGCACCAGAGTTACCCTCTGCCAATGGCCTGTTAAGAGTGAGGCACCAAAGGCCAAGGTGCTGCAATGGAGCTCACCATATATGGAGAATTTTGCCATGGCCACCCTCTTGAGGGTGTTTCTGGAGGGAGTGGGCATTAGAGATATAGATAGACAGGGAGGGATAGTGATGGAAGTGTTTGTCAAGTTTGCCCTTCTGTGGGGGGGTGAATGGATGTGACAAAATTCATATAGATCAAGAAATTGTTACTGAATACAGAAAAATTATACAAAATATATATAAGAGAAATATGTAGGAATCAAATGAAAGACACAATATTACTACTGATTGAAGTGAAGAAAGTGTGAAAAGTACAAAGTCAATAATGACAGTGGACAAAGATAAAGTGAAGAGCTCCACCTTGGATGACTCTTAACATTCCTTCACCCTCTGTTGCTCCTCTTACTAATCCGATGCCTCTTCCTGTAATCTCTTTTCGGACTGTCCTAAAAGCACTTCCTTCTCTGGACACAAGCAAGGCTTATGGTCCTGATGGCATCCATCCTTGTGCACTGAAAGATTGTGCCTCTGAACTTGCACATGTGCTTGCTTTTCTGCTCTGTTTCTGCTAAAAACTAAAACTCTTTCTTCTCCTTGGTAACATGCACTGATACATTCCCTCCCTAAGAAAGGTGACTGTTCTAACCCCTCTAACTATTGTCCTGTTGCTTTGATATATACCATTTCCAAAGTTTTTGAATCCCTTCTAAAATCCTATATCCTTAAGCACCTTGAAAATCACAGTCTTCTCTCAGATCACCAGTATGGCTTCTGTAAGGCAAGATCCACTGGTAATGTTCTTTTCTATCTTACTAATGTCTGTTCATCATCCCAGAAAGATTTTGGGCATCATGTGTGGTTGCCCTTGACATACTTAAGGCTTTTCACAGGGTGTGGCGAGGGGGTCTCATCTCTAAACTCCCCTCTTTTGGCTTCCTTTCTTCACTTTGCCCCCTCATACCTAGCTACCTCTTCAGCTGATCTGTCTCTGTGGTTGTTGATAGATCAGCCTACCCAGTTTTCTCCATCAACAGTGGTGTCCCTCAAGGTTCTGTCCTGTCCCCTACACTTTTTCTCCTTTTTTTCAGTGATTTCCTCTCTTCCACAAATAATCCGATGCACTCATATGCTGACAACTTAATACTGCATTCATCCAGATCCCTCAAATCTGCTCCCTCACCTCTCGATCTGCATCTCGTCTTGACACAGCTTTGTTAACAAACCCAGACTTGGACATGATATCTCAGTGGGGTAGACAAAATCCTTTTAAGTTTAATGCTTCTAAGAAGCAGTTTCTACCCATCTCTATCGAAAACTCCTTACAACTCTCATCTCTCCTTTGAAGGTTCTGTGATTCCATCTCTTGATTGAATGAACATACTTGATATTACTGTAACATCCACTTTCTCTTGGAAATACCACTTTACAGGAATAGCTAAGTCTGTCTCAAAGAAACTGGGTGTCCTGTTTAGATGTCAAAATTTCTTCTCTTCTGAACAGTTACTCTGTATGTACAAGGGATTGATTTGTTCTTGTATGAAGTACTGCTCTCACATTTGGGGTGGTTCTGTCTCTGTATGCTTATTCAACAGAGTTGAATCAAAAGCAGTCCGACTTATAGACTGTGCCATGCTAACTTCCAGACTTGACCCCTTGCCGTATGTTGCAGTGTTGGTTCACTTTCCCTCTTCTATAGGTATTACTTTGGTTTTTGCTCCCAAGAGCTGGCTGCTTGTGTACCCCTACCTCTTACTAGATCATGCAATACTTGGCAAGCTGCTGTTTTGAAAACTACTTCTTTCCCTACATGCCGAAGCTTTGATATTCTATACCTTTTCAGGTGTTTTCCAATAACTGTAACCTAGCATATTTCAAAAGACAGGTCTTTCACTTCCTCCAAAATTCATAAATACTTTCCCTTGTCTTTCCTTTTTCTGTTTCATAACTCTTTCTATATTTCAATTAAGGTCAAGCCTTGATATGGACTTTTCTTCCATGACTGAAACCTTTAAAAAAAGGAGGCATTCATGAATAAAGTGAAAGGCAATAGGACATGCAGATGATTAAGAGACAGGTGCACTTACTTTGACAAATGTAAGTATAATCATCCCATTAAGTGTATAAAAGGACTCCTTTTAGAAACTTTAGGTGTCAGGATATTGAAATTGAGAGATATGTGATTATGCACATTCAGAAATCTATTATGAATATAAATGTGGGGATCAGGTCTTTACTTTAAAGAATGTATATGGGAAATACTTGAAAACAAAAGATGGATTTGTATGTGGCATTTAGAGACCTGGAGAAGGCATATAATAGGGTTGATAGAGATGCTATGTTGAACATCTAAGAATATACGATGTGGGAGGAAAGCTGCTTGAACCAGTGAGAAGTTTCTGTCAAGGATGTAAGGCTTTTGTATGAGTAGGAAGAAAGGAGAGTGAATGGTTCCAAGCATAGGTTGTTGTGCAGCAGGGGTGTGGGATGTCACCATGGTTGCTCAGTTTATTTATGGACGGGGTGGTGAGGGAGGCAAATGCGAGAGTCATGGAGAGAGGGGCGAATTTGCAGTCTCTGGAGGATGAGAGGGCCTGGAGGCGAGTCAGTTGTTATTTGCTGATGATATACCACTAGTGGCATATGTGAGAGGGAAACTGCAGAAGTTGGTGACTGAGCTTGGAAGAGTGTGTGAAAGGAGAATGTGGAGAGTAAATGATATTAAGTTCAGCAGGATTGAGGGACAAGTTAGTTGGGATGTAAGTTTGAATAGAGAAAAATTGGAAGAAGTGAATTGTTTTAGATATCTGGGAGTGGACTTGGCATTAAATGGAACCTTGGAAGCAGAAGAGATTCATAGGGTTGGGGAGGGGATGAAGGTTCTGGGAGTGATAATGTGTGGAAAGGGAGAACGTTATCTTGGAGAGCAAAAATGGGTAAGTGTTAAGGAATAGTAGTTCCAACAAGAGGGTGTGTCGAAATGGTTTTGACATATGGAGAGAATGAGTGAGAAAAAGTTGACAAAGAGGATATATGTGTCAGAGGTGGAGGGAACAAGAACTTCACTTGGAACCTTTCACTCTCCTCTTTTTGTGCTTGTTCACACTCCATACGCCCTTGATAATAGCTTATCACTGCTTGTAGCGGATTACCTCCCACACCTTATCTTCTTAAAACCTTCCACAAAGCATCTCTGTCGACCACGTGCCTTCTCCAGATCCATAAATGCCGCATACAGATCCATCTGTTATTCTAAATACAGATACACCACTGAATTTCCAGCAACTGATGGTTCGGTACCTCCTTTAGTCCTGACAAAATTGCATGAGGGAACTTGAAATTACTGCGGCCACCAGACTAGTTTACTGGGTGGCCACAGATGGAATTGTGTGTAGGGCACACTTATTTACATTCTTTAATCTGCACTTGTTAGCAGTGATACCGCAATTCTGTGAGATTCTTAGCTTATTTTGCTTAAATTTAACCCTAGCTACGGCTTCTAAGGCATATGATAGTGTCAGTAGTGGTGTCAAATGTAAACACCAGTCCATATTGATCCAAGATAAAGTAGAACTGTTGAAAAAAATGGACTGTGGTGTTTTGGTACATAAGCTGTGTGACATCTACAGTATTGGTTTGTCAACTGTTTATGATGTAAAGAAGAAAAGGGAGAATCTGCCACTTTATCATCAAACGCACTGAACAGTCCTTCAAAATACTCTTATCTCCTCCTCCTCCTCCACTCCATCACTGGTGGTTATCACCTCCCCTTTTGCCCCTTTCACCGATGTGTCCATTTGTTGTCTTGTCTCCTTTCAAAACTTCTTTTTATTCTTCCTTAGGTTTAATGATACTCTCTCACCCCAACTCTCATTTGCTTTCTTTTTTAACCCTTGCAACTTCCTCTTGACCTCCTGCCACTTTCTCTTATACATCTCCCAATCATTTGCACTCCTCCTAAGTACTGCGCAAATGCCTCCCTTTTCTCTTTCACTAGCAGCTTTACTCTTTCATCGCACCACTCGCTACCCATTCTAACCTGCCCATCTCCCACCTTTGTCATGCCACATGCATCTCTTGCAGATGCTATCACTGTTTTCCTAAATACCTTCCATTCTTCGTCCTCTCCCCTCACTCCATTTGCTGTCACCTTTTACCATTCTACCCTCAAAATCTCCTGGTATTTCTTAACACAAGTCTCCTTTAATAGCTCACTTACTCTCACCACTCTCCTCTCCCTGACATTGTCTCCTCTTTTTTGAAAACCTCTACAAATCTTCACCATCTTCACAAGATAGTGATCAGACATCCCACTAGCTGCCCCTTTCAGCACATTTTCATCCGAAAGTCTCTCTTTTACATGGCTACAAATTAATACATAATCTGATAATGCCCTTTAATCATCTCCCTTCCTCATGTACGTATTCTTGTGTATGTCTCACTTTAAACCAGGTATTTGTAGTCACCAATCTTTTTTCAGCACACAGATCCCCAAGCTCTTCACCTTTTCCATTCATAACAGTGAATACCAGTGCACCGGTTATACCCTCAACTGCCACATTATTTACCTATGTGTTTAAATCACCCATCACTAATACTCAGTTTCATGCATCAAAACTGCTGACACACTCGCTCAATTGTTCTCGAAACACTTGCCTCTCATGATCTTTCTTCTCATACATGTATTAGACCAACTTAGGTGTTTTTCTACATTCCCTTGTAAGCTGTTGCAATCCTCCTCATTTCATTTTCCTCATAACCTTTGCATCACCTGCAAATATATTCCGGGAGGAATCCATACCTTCGAGCAAGTCATTTTCATGATCAAGAAGAGTAATGTGGTGTTCCCAAAATAGAATCCTGTGATGCTCCACCAGTGGCCTCATCCCCATTTCAAGAAGGCTCCTCTGGAATGCATTTTTGGTTTGTGTGTAAATTCTAGTAAAGCAAAGTATCATTTGTCAGTGTTTGTTCATTATTTCCTACTCCCTTTCAGTTCAGACAAATTTTCCTTTACATTTTGTATGCAGTGAGAAATATGCAGTTGTCCTGCATTGTGGTCTGTTCATCTTATTAACCATTACCGTACCCAGCTTAGTGCATCATATCCAATATACTTTTTCTTCTTTTCTCTTCATGTGTACTACATGTGTTGTTGAAACAAACCTCCTATCTCTCACATTATCTTTTATGGAGTTATGTGACCGGTTAACCTAGGCTTCTACAGGTATTTTTGATTAAGGAAGGTTTCTCTGATGAATTTGTGAGCATAGGCACTTGGGTGACAAAGAGAGGGTTGGATTTTCTAAGATGATGCTACAAAATGCAGAATTATATAGATTGCTTTATTTTTTATTTTTGTGATTAATGGTTATTGGAAGTTTGAATTATTGGATGTCCCTTTAAAGTAGATTTTTTCCTTGATCATATATTTTATAAAAATTTGTGCTGTTTCGAGATGAAGTGACAATGGTATGTATGCACTCACTAAACTGATGTCTGTAGTCCAGTGGGATATGTAACTAGTTTATTCCTTCATGGCAGCCATTTTCTTTTAACTTCATTTTTTTGTTTTTCCAGAGCCAAAGATTTATGGGGTCGTGCATACCGGCTTGATGACTGGTGGCGAGAAGGAGGTGTATGTATTATGGGCTATGACATGTTCCGTAATCTCTCAAATAGCAAAAGCAAGCGGTTTAAGGGAAAAATGAAGGAGATCTTCCAAAAGACACTTATCAATCCTGGTTAGTACATGTGTTTGATACAAGTACACACGCAGGAAATATCCCAGCTAATCAAAAAAAAATAATGTGCCAAATTTCTCGAACAAGGCTTTTTCTTTTGTGTAGAAGTTCTTGTTTTAAATTTAATACATGTGACATGGTCCAGAGATCAGGATGACCAGCTGACCAGGATGTACTGAAATGATGTGAAAATATGGAGAGGATAAGCTGAGAAAGATCGACTGAGAGGACTGACATGGCAGAAGCTAGGGGGGCTGAAAAAATAGGTGGATGGAATGAGGCCAACTTTGGGATTTCAGGGCCTAAACATTCAAGTGAGTGAGAGCCATGCATGTGCCAGAATGAAGTAGATTGATGTGGTATATTGGGGCAACTTGCTGTCAGTGGACAGAACCAGGAGCCGTGAAGCAGTGAAGATAAAGCATGTAGTAGTCAATGAGGCTTAGTTGTGGATTTAATGCTTTGGTTTCTTTGCATTATACTACATAGTTAGAGGGTGGATGTAGGTAAATGAGACTATTGTTCATTTTTTCCCAATGCTACTTCACTGATGTGGGAGAGGTACTTGGATAGATACATTTTGATATTTATTTGTTTTAAGGTGTAGTACACCTGGCAGTGTAGTATGGATACGAGCCTTGAGCCCTGAATATAAAAGAAAGGAAGAGGATGGTAGTGTTGGAAATTAAATATCTGAGGAGAATATGTCATGTGAAGCAGGCTAGACATATAAAGAATGACAGTGTAAGAGAAGGGTTTGGTAACATGTGCAGTCTGATTGAGAGTGCTGACCAGTTTATTAAGAAGATTTACTTATAGGAAGGAAGGAGCAGGTGGATGAATAAAGTGGAGGAGGCTTTGGGGTTGTTCGGGCCTGAGCATTCAGGAGGGTGACTGGTATGCATAGGGTAGAGTGAAATGGATTAATGTCATATTGTTGATGATGTGCCTTAAATTAATGGGCTGAGCTAGGGCATGTGAAGTGGTTTAGGTAAACCATGGAAAAGTCTGTGGGGCTTGGCTGTAGCTGGTAGTCTTTAGTTTCAGTACATTATACATGACAGCAGGGTGGATGTGTGTGGATGAAATTGTTTCATATGTTCCTGATGCTACTTTGCTAAGTCAAAAGTACTTAGGTATAAAGAAATAAGTATGTAAATGCCACTTAATCTTCGATGTTTAGATAAAAGGAGGACTCTAGAAATGTGCGAAAAGTTTTGCAAAACATGTACACTGATAGATCATAGTTTTGGCTTGTAACAGATTGGATATAGAAAAACAGTATATTAGCTGTGTATATCAACTTTGAATGATAACAGTATATTTTTAGAGAATTAGAAAGTTTGTTTCTGATTTTAATTATTACAAATGAGGAATGATATTTTTTTTCATCCCCAGGTCCAGATCTCATGGTGTGTGATGAGGGTCATATACTGAAGAATGAAAAAACAGCTCTCTCAATAGCGATCAACCAGATCAAGTGTAAAAGACGAATTGTACTTACTGGTACCCCACTCCAGAATAACCTTAAAGAATGTAAGTAATTCTAACTGAAATAGTACCTTGGTGGTAATTTTTTTTGAGGTACATGTGCACACACACACACACACACACACACACATGTAAATGCTTCCAGGTCAATGTGGGTGTGCAACATAGATGTGTGATGTCATCCAAGTTGTTTTCTGTCTATGGATGAAGTGGTGAGGGAGGTGAATACAAGGGTTTTTGGAGAGAGGGGCAGGTTTGCATCTTGCCAGAGGTAGGGGGACTGGGGAGGTAAGTCAGTTATTGTTTGTTGATAACTTGGCACTGGTGGCAGATTTGAGTGAGAATCTTAAGAAGCTGGTTTCTGAGTTTGGGAGATTGTTTGAAAGGAGAAATTTGAGTAATTTTGATTGGAGCAAAGTTATTAGGTTTAGCTTGGTATTGAGTTTAAAAGAGAAAAATGTAACAACTTGACTATGTGATAAGCAAGTACAGGTTGAGCCTCTTCAATCCAGCAACTTTGGAACCCGGCCATAGCCAGACCATGGAAAATGTCAGAAAACAAAAATTGACCCCAAGTCTTGCCAGCTCATTCCACATACATATTGCTGTGATATCAAAGGTAGAACAAAGCTTAAAACGGGAAACAGTACAACCTTTATTTCTTCCAAACGTTTTTTTTTTCTTACATCAGATTACATCAGAAGTACCCCCAGATGGAGACTCCACAATATCTTGGGCATGGGTCTTTCGTGGCATGCTACTCCAGTACAGAACAGATTTGTCAGCATCATACACTTGTTCTGGGGCTAAGTTTTTTGCTGCCAAATTCATCCACAAACTTTGTCGCAGTTTTTTGATGAGTAGTTAATGTAATGAATGACCATAGGTTGGTAGTTGGCCTTGGTTAAATCTTGTTACTCTTGTTTTTGTATTGTTATTGTCAAGGCATCCAGCCCATGCTGCAGTGTCAGTCCCAACCAGGCAGCTGGCTCATACACTCTTTCACCATGTACATATTGTTTTTTGTTGTCTGATAGAGATTTGGAGTTTTAATCTATTCTTTTAATACAACCTTTCACTACAAGCTCCTGTGTCAGCACTACGCTTTTCACCGCACACACTATATGTACTGAAATTTCATGTCTTTGCTTAAACTTGTGTAACCATCCATGTGAATAGTCACAGTCATAGTCTAGCTTTAGTTCTTTACGAAAAACTTTGGCCTGCTCAGTAAGCATCTCCCCAGAAATGCTTACGCCTTCATTATGTAGGAGCTTAAACTATTATATAAGTGTGTTGTCTAATTCTATACTCATGGCACCTTTCATAGTTTTCTTAAACTTTAAACTTTTCTGGCTTTCATTTTTAGCAGAAAACTGATATAAGAAATTAACAGGACTGTTAATTAGTTTGGCTTTTGTGTAAATGGATTTTGGCACCTTAGCGCTGCAAACAGTACTGCCCTAGTGGCAGATCTACAAATTAATGGCGTCAGATTCAAAATGTACCAGACCACAAAGCTCTGGATTAGAGAGATTCAGCCTGTATTTATGTGACTGCTCTTAGTTTTCTACTGTCTGGACTGAATTGGACCAAATACCGAACTTTCTTTTTATTATTTTCCTGGTTCTGGCATTCTAAAGGTTTCATGCTGCTCTTTCATAATGGAGACAATACTGGTGATATACAGCAGATGGCACACAAGCAGACTTTCTTGTTTTATTTCATACTTGTTTCCTATTTCTTGAATTGGCAAGGTAGTGTCAGGAACAGATGGAGAAAAGGCATTATTTGCTCACATTTGTTTTTTAGGTTATCATGTGTAATGCACAAAAACCAAAGCTCTTTGTCCACATCCAGGCCCTACTAACCTTTCTGTGGTTTCCTCTGGCTGTTTCATGTACCCTGAGTCAGTCCATTGACACTACGTCATCCCCTGTGTACAACGACAGCACTCTTATCTCATGCATGCCTTTCACCCTCCTGCATGTTCAGGCCCATCTATCTGTCTATCTCTGATGCCTGTTTCTAACTGGAACTCCCTCAAGGTGGTGGCCATGACAAGAGTCACCATAACTGGTGAACCCCACCCCAGTGCTGCTTCTTAGCCTTTCGTGCCTCACCCTGGCAGAGGGTAACTGAAGCAAAGTATTAATGTTCCTGCTGACTACTACTCCTTTATGCTCCTACCTTATGTTCCTACTTACTACTTCTACTTATGTTTCTACCTAATGTTCCTACCTACTGCTTCTATCTATTACACCTACCATTTTGCCAAAAGGCAGGGCAAATGCACAGTGCTCACCACAGGAAAATCTAGAGTTAGAAAGAATGAATTTTGTGGGTTAAGTGTTGTCATATTATGTATGACAAGGAGAGATTGTATGTTTGTAGACAGAATGCCAGTTGTCCATTTGTGGCTGAGACAGAAAGAAAAGACAGCTAACTGGGTCAGAGGAGTGCAACTTGACAACCACAAAAGTGCTGGTCCACTACACAGCTGTCACTAAGCCCCAATAACTAAAACAATCTTTTTTACTGC
>JAUUDZ010415692.1:0-14729 GCA_032361705.1 Panulirus versicolor | reverse complement strand
GGTCATACACCAGTAATGTGGAGTAGCATGTATGTAGTGTACCATAGTCATTAACCAGTAATGTGGAGCAACAGAACACTACTATGGAGTATACCATAGTCATATACCAATAATGTGGAGCACACCATCTGTAGTGTACCATATTCATATACCAGTAATATGGAGCAGAACATCTGTAGTATACCATAGTCATACACCAGTAATTGGAGCAGAACTTGTGTAGTGTACCATGGTCATATAACTGTAATGTGGAGCAGCATGTTTGTAGTGTACCATGGTCATATACCAGTAGTATGGAGCAGCACGTCTGTAGTGTACCATAGTCATTTACCAGTAAAGTGGAGCAGAACGTGTGTAGTGTACCATAGTCATATACCAGTAATGTGGAGCAGAACGTCTGTATTGTACCATAGTCACATTCCAGTAATGTGGAGCAGGAGAAACTGTGTAGTGTACCATAGAGAAATACCAGTAATATGGAGCAGCACGTCTGTAGTGTACATTGGTCATATATCATAAATGTACAGCAACAGAAAGTGTGTATTGTACCATAGTCATATATCAGTAATGTGGAGCAGAAGTACGTCTCTAGTGTACCATAGTTATATGCCAGTAATATGGAGCAGAACAACCATAGACATATACCAGTAATGTGGAGCAGAACGTCTGTAGTGTACCCTAGGCATATGCCAGTTATGTGGAGCAGCAGAACGTCTGTATTGTACCATGGTCATATACCAGTAATGTGGAGGAGAAAGTCTGTGAAGTACTATAGTCATATACCAATAATGTGGAGCAACGAGTCTGTAGTGTACCATGGTCATATACCAGTAATATAGAGTAGCACGTATGTAATGTACCATAGTCATAAACTAGTAATGTGGAGGAGGACATCGGTAGTATACCATAGTCATATACCATTAATGTGGAACAACACGTCTTTAGTGTACCATGGTCATATACCAGTAATGTGGAGCAGAATGTTTGTAGAGTACCATGGACAAATACCAGTAATATGGAGCAGCACGTCTGTACTGTATCATAGTCATATACCAGTAATGTGGAGCAGCAGAACGTCTGTAGTAGACCCTTATCATATACCAGTAATGTGGAGCAGAACGTCTGTAGTGTACCATAGTCAAATATCAGTAATGTGTAGCAGCACGTCTATAGTGTACCATAGTAATATACCAATAATGTGGAACAGCACAAAATCTGTAGTGTACCATAGTCATATACCAGTAGTTAGAGCAGAACGTGTGTAGTGTACCATGGTCATATACCAGTAATGTGTAGCAAAACGGCTGTAGGTTGCCATAGTCATATATCAGTAATGTGGAGCAGAACGTCTGTGGTGTACCATAGTCATATACCAGTAGTATGGAGCAGCAGAACGTCTGTAGTGTACCATCGTCATATACCAGTAATGTGAAGCAGCATATCTGTATTGTACCATGGTCATTTAGCAGTAATGTGGAACAGCAGAACGTCTGTAGTTTACCATAGTCATATACCAGTAATACCATTAATGTGGAGAAGGAGAACGTATGTAGTGTACCATGGTTATATACCAGTAATGTGGAGCGGAACGTCTGTAGTGTACCATAGTCATATACATGTAATGTGGAGCGGAAGAAAGTCTGTTGTATGCCAGGGTCATATACCAGTAATGTGGAGCAGCACATCTGTAGTGTATCATAGTCATATACCAGTCATATGGAGCAAAATGTCTGTAGTGTACCTTGGACATATACCAGTAATATGGAGCAGGAGAACGTCTGTAGTGTACCATGGTCATATACCAGTAATGTGGAGCAGAACGTTTGTATTGTACCATGGTCATATACCAGTAATGTGGAGCAGCACGTCTGTAGTGTACCATGGTCATATACCAGTAATGTTGAGTAGAACGTCTGTAGGTTAATATGGTCATTTACCAGTAATGTGGAGCAGAACATTTGTGGTGTACCAGTAATGTGGAGCAGCAGAACGTCTTTAGCGTACCATGGTCATATACCAGTAATGTGGAGCAGAATGCCTGTAGTGTACCATGGTCATATACCAGTAATGTGTGGCAAAACGACTGTAGGTTACCATAGTCATATATCAGTAATGTGGAGAAGAAAGTTTGTAGTGTACCATAGTCATTTAGCTGTAAAGTGGAACAGCAGAACGTCTGTAGTGTATCAGTCATATACCAGTAATGTGAAGCAGCACGTCTGTATTGTACCAGTCATATACCATTAATTTGGAGCAGCTGAACTTATGTAGTGTTCCATGGTTACTGTAATATGGAGGAGAAGGTCTGTAGTGTACCATAGTCATATACATGTAATGTGGAGCAGTAGAACGTGTGTAGTGTGCCAGGGTCATATACCACTAATGTGGAGCAGCACATCTGTAGTGTACCATAGTCATATACTATGGTACACTGCTCCATATACATTTAATATGGAGCAAAATGGGTGTAGTGTACCATGGACATATACCACTAATGTGGAGTAGTAGAACGTCTGTAGTGTACCATGGTCATCTACTAGTAATGTGGAGCAGTAAAACGACTGTAGTGCGACATATTCATATACCAATAATGTGGAGCAGAACGTCTGTTGTGTACCATAGTCACATACCAGTATGTTGGAGCAGAACGTCTTTAGTGTACCATAGTCTTAAACCAGTAATATGGTCATATACCAGTGATGTTGAGCAGCAGAACGTCTGTAGTTTACCATAGTCATATACCAGTAATGTAGAGCACAACGTCTTTAGTGTAATGTGAAGCAGAACGTCTGTAGTGTACCATACTCATATACCACTAACGTAAAGCAGCACGTCTGTAGTGTACCATGGTCATATACCAGTAATGTGGAGCAGCACCTCTGTAGTGTACCATAGTCATATACCGGTAATGTGCAGCAGCAGAACATCTGTAGTATACCATAGGCATATACCAGTAATTAGAGCACCACGTCTGTAGTGTACCAAAGTCATATACCAGTTATGTGTAGTAGAACGTCTGTAGTGTACCAAAGTCATATACCAGTAATGTGGAGCAAAACGTCTGTAGTGTACCATACTCATATACCAGTAAGGTGGAGCAAAACGTCTGTAGTGTACCAAAGTCTTATACAATTAATGGGTAGGAACAGAGCGTCGGTAGTGTACATGGTCATACACCAGTAATGTGGAGTAGCATGTATGTAGTGTACCATAGTCATTAACCAGTAATGTGGAGCAACAGAACGTTCGTAGTATACCATAGTCATATACCAATAATGTGGAGAACCACATCTGTAGTGTACCATATTCATATACCAGTAATATGGAGCAGTAGAACATCTGTAGTATAACATAGTCATATACCAGTAATTGGAGCAGAACTTGTGTAGTGTACCATGGTCATATTCCTGTAATGTGGAGCAACATGTTTGTAGTGTACCATGGTCATATACCAGTAATATGGAGCAGCATGTCTGTATTGTACAATCGTCATATACCAGTAAAGTGGAGCAGAACGTGTGTAGTGTACCATAGTCATATACCAGTAATGTGGAGAAGGTCTGTATTGTACCATAGATACATTCCAGTAATGCGGAGCAGGAGAATCTGTGTAGTGTACCATAGAGAAATACCAGTAATATGGAGCTGCACGTCTGTAGTGTACCTTGGTACCAGTAATGTGGAGCAACAAAACTTGTCTATTGTACCATAGTCATATACCAGTAATGTGGAGCAGAAGTACGCCTCTAGTGTACCATAGTCATATACCAGTAATAAGGAGCAGAACATTTGTAGTATACCAGACACATATACCAGTAATGTGGAGCAGAACGTCTATACTGCACCCTAGGCATATGCCAGTAATGTAGAGGAGCAGAACGTCTGTAGTGTACCATGGTCATATACCAGAAATGTGGGGCAGACCGTCTGTGATGTAATATAGTCATATACCAGTAATGTGGAGCAACGAGTCTGTAGTGTACCATGGTCTCATACTAGTAATATGGAGCAGCACTTATGTAGTGTATCATAGTCATATTACCAGTGATGTGGAGCAGCAGAACGTCTGTAGTAGACCCTTAATATATACCAGTAATGTGGAGCAGAACATCTGTAGTGTACCATAGTCATACCCCAGTAATGTGAAGGAGGACATCGGTATTTGTACCATGGTCACATACCATTAATGTGGAACAACACGTCTTTAGTGTACCATGGTCATATACCAGTAATGTGGAGCAAAATGTCTGTAGTGTACCATGGACAAATACCAGTAATGTGGAGCAGCACGTCTGTACTGTACCATAGTCATATACCAGTAATGTGGAGCAGTAGAACGTCTGTAGTGTACCATAGTCAAATATCAGTAATGTTTAGCAGTACGTCTATAGTGTACCATAGTAATATACCAGTAATGTGGAGCAGCACAACATCTGTAGTGTACCATTGTCATATACCAGTAGTTAGAGCAGAACGTGTGTAGTGTACCATGGTCATATACCAGTAATGTAGAGCAGCACGTCAGTAGTGCACCATACCAGAAATATGGAGCAGAACATCTGTAGTGTACCATAGTCATATACCAGTAATGTGGAGCAGAACGTCTCTAGTGTACCAAAGTCATATGCCAGTAATGTGAAGCAGCGGAACATCTATAGTGTACCATAGTCATATTCCATTAATGTGGAGCAGCACCTCTCTAGTGTACCATGGTCATATAACAGTAATGTGGAGCAGCACGTTTGTATAGTACGATAGTCATATACCAGGAATGTGGAGTAACAGAACGTTTGTAGTGTACCATAATCATATACCAGTAATGTGGAGCAGCAGAACGTCTGTAGTGTACCATAGTCATATACTAGTAAGGTGGAGCATCACGGCTGTAGTGTACCATAGTCATATACCAGTAGCGTTGAGCGGCAGAACGGGTGTAGTGTACCATGGTCATATTCGAGTAATGCGGAACAGAACGTCTGTAGTTTACGATAGTCATATACCAGTAATGTGGAGCAGCAGAACGTCTTTAGCGTACCATGGTCATATACCAGTAATGTGAAGCAGAACATCTGTAGTGTCCCATGGTCATATACCAGTAATGTGGAGCAAAACGGCTGTAGGTTACCATAGTCAGATACCAGTAATGTGGAGCAGAACGTCTGTGGTGTACCATAGTCATATACCAGTAATGTGGAGCAACGGAACGTCTGTAGTGTACCATAGTCATATACCAGTAATGTGAAGCAGCACGTCTTAATTGTACCATAGTCATATACCATTAATGTGGAGGAGCAGAACGTATGTAGTGTACCATGGTCATATACCAATAATGTGGAGCAGAACTTCTGTAGTGTACCATAGTCATATACATGTAATGTGGAGAAGTAGAAAGCCTATAGTGTGCCAGGGTCATATACCAGTAATGTGGAGCAGCACATCTGTAGTGTACCATAGTCATATACCAGTAATATGGAGCAAAATGTCTGCAGTGTACCATGGCCATATACCAATAATGTGGAGCAGTAGAACGTCTGTAGTGTACCATGGTCATATAACAGTAATATGGAGCAGAACGTTTGTAGTGTACCATAGTCATATACCAGTAATTTGGAGCAGCACGTCAGTTGAGTACCGTAGTTATATACCAGTAAGTTGGAGAAGCAGAATGTCTGTAGTGTACCATTGTCATATACCAATAATGTGCAGCAGAACGTCTGTAGTGTACCATAGTCATATACAAGTAATGTGAAGCTGCATTTCTGTATTGTACCATAGTCATATACCATTAATGTTGAGCAGCAGAACGTAAGTAGTGTACCATTGTCATATACCAGTAATGTGGAGCAGAACGTCTGTAGTGTACCATAGTTATATACATGTAATGTGGAGTAGTAGAACGTCTGTAGTAGACTCTTATCATATACAAGTAATGTGGAGCAGAACGTCTGTAGTGTACCATAGTCATATACCAGTAATGTGGAGGAGAACATCTGTAGTGTACCATAGTATATACCAGTAATGTGGATCAACACGTCTGTAGTGTACCATGGTCATATACCAGTAATGTGGAGCAGAATGTCCGTAGTGTATCATGGACAAATACCAGTAATGTGGAGCAGCACATCTGTACTGTACTATGGTCATATACCAGTAATGTGGAGCAGGACGTCTGTAGTGTACCATAGTCATATGCCAGTAATGTGGAGCAGCACGTCTGCATTGCACTATAACCTTTAGTGTGGAACAGCAGAACGTATGAAGTGTATCATTGTCATATACCAGTAATGTGGAGCAGAACGTCTGTAGCGTACTATAGTCATATACATGTAACGTAGAACAATAGAACGTCCGTAGTGTGCCAGGGTCATATACATGTAATGTGGATCAGCATATCTGTAGTGTACCATGGTCATATACCATTAATCTGGAGCAAAATGTTTGTAGTGTACCATGGACATATACCAATAATGTGGAGCAGTAGAACGTCTGTAGTGTATCATGGTCATATATCAGTAATGTGGAGCAGAAAAACGTCTGTAGTGTGCCATAGTCATATAACAGTAATGTGGAGCAGAACGTCTGTAATGTGCCATAATCATATACCAGTAATGAGGAGCAGAATGTCTGTAGTGTACAATAGTCACATACCAGTAAGTTGGAGCAGAACGTCTTTAGTGTACCATACTCATGAACCAGTAATGTGGTCATATACCAGTAATGTTGAGCAGCAGAACGTCTGTAGTGTACTATAGTAATATACCAGTAATGTGGAGTAGAACCTCTTTAGTGTACCATGGTCATATACCATTAATATGGAGCAGCACGTCTGTAGTGTACGATAGTCATTTACCAGTAATGTGGAGCAGAACGTCTGTAATGTACCATAGTCATATACCGGTAATGTGCAGCAGGAAAACCTCTGTTGTGTACCATAGTCCTATACCAGTAATTAGAGCAGCACGTCTGTAGTGTACCAAAGTCATATACCAGTTATGTGGGGTAGAACGTCTTTAGTGTACCATAGTCATATAGCAGTAATGTGGAGGAAAACGTCTGTAGAGTACCATGGTCATATAACAGTAATGTGGAGCATTATATCCGTAGTGTACCATAGTCATATACCAGGAATGTGGAGCAACAGAATTTCTGTAGTGTTCCATACTCATATACCAGTAAGGTGGAGCAGAACGTCTGTAATGAAAAATAGTCATATACATGTAATGTGAAGCAGTAGAACGTCTGTAGTGTGCCAGGGTCATATACCAGTAATGTGGAGCAGTAGAAAGTCTGTAGTGTATCATGGTCATATATCAGTAATGTGGAGCAGTAAAACGTCTGTAGTGAGCCATAGTCATATACCAGTAATGTGGAGCAGTAAAACTTCTATAGTGTGCCATAGTCATATACCAGTAATGTGGAGCAGAACGTCTGAAGTGTACCATAGTCATATACCAGAAAGTTGGAGCTGAGCGTCTTTAGTGTACCATAGTCATGATCCAGTAATGTGGTCATATACCAGTAATGTTGAGCAGCGGAACGTCTGTAGTGTACCATAGTCATATACCAGTAATGTGGAGCAGACCGTCTTTAGTGTACCATAGCCATACGCCAGTAATTTGGAGCAGAACGTCTATAGTGTACCATACTCATATACCACTAACGTGGAGCAGCACGTCTGTAGTGTACCATGGTCATATACCATTAATATGGAACAGCATGTCTGTAGTGTACCATAGTCAATTACCGATAATGTGGAGCAGCACGTCTGTAGTGTACCATAGTCATATACCGGTAAAATGCAGCAGTAGAACATCTGTAGTGTACCATAGTCATGTACCAGTAATTTGAGCAGCACGTCTGTAGTGTACAAAAGTCATATACCAGTTATGTAGAGTAGAACGTCTGTAGTGTACCATAGTCATATAGTAGTAATGTGGAGGAAAACGTCTATACTGTACCATGGTCATATACCAGTAATGTGCAGCATTATGTCCGTAGTGTACTACAGTCACATACCACGAATGTGGAGAAAGAATTTCTGTAGTGTTCCAAACTCATATACCAGTAAGGTGGAGCAGAACGTCTGTAGTGTACCAAAGTCATATACCAGTAATGTTTAGGAGCAGAGCGTCGGTAGTGTACATGGTCATACACCAGTAATGTGAAGTAGCACGTATGTAGTGTACCAAAGTCACAAACCAGTAATGTGGAGCAACAGAACGTCCTTAGTGTACCATAGTCATATACCAATAATGTGGAGCACCACGTCTGTAGTGTACCATATTCATATACCAGTAATATGGAGCAGCAGAACATTTGTAGTACACCATAGTCATATACCAGTAATTGGAGCAGAACTTGTGTAGTGTACCATGGTCATATACCTGTAATGTGGAGCAGTATGTTTGGAGTTTACCATGGTCATATACCAGTAATATGGAGCAGCACTTCTGTATTGTACAATCGTCATATACCAGTAAATTGGAGCAGACCGTCTTTAGTGTACCATAGTCGTGTACCAGTAATGTGGAGCAGTACGTCTGTATTGTACCATAGTAACATACCTGTAATGTGGAGCAAGAGAAACTGTTTAGTGTACAATAGACAAATACCAGTAATATGGAGCAGCACGTCTGTAGTGTACCTTGGTCATATACCAGCAATGTGGAGCATTAGAATGTCTATATTGTACCATAGTCATATACCAGTAATGTGGAGCAGAAGTACGTCTGTAGTGTACCATAGTCATATATCAGTAATATGGAGCAGCACGGTTGTAGTATACCATAGTCATATACCAACAATGTGGAGTAGAACGTCTGTAGTGTACCCTAGGCATATACCAGTAATGTGGAGCAGCAGAACGTCTGTAGTGTCCCATGGTCATATACCAGTAATATGGAGGAGACCCTCTGTGATGTACTATAGTCCAGTAATGTGGAGCAACGAGTCTGTAGTGTTCCATGGTCATATACCAGTAATATGGAGCAGCACGTATGAAGTGTACCATGGTCATATACCAGTAATGTGGAGCATAACGTCTGTAGTGTACCATAGTCATATACCAGTAATGTGGATCAGAAGAACGTCTGTAGTAGACTCTTATCATATACAAGTAATGTGGAGCAGAACGTCTGTAGTGTACCATAATCATATACCAGTAACGTGGAGAACATCTGTAGTGTACCATAGTCACATACCAGTAATGTGGAACAACACTTCTGTAGTGTACCATGGTAATATACCAGTAATGTGGAGCAAAATGTCTGTAGTGTACCATGGACAAATACCACTAATTTGGAACAGCACATCTGTACGGTACCATAGTCATATACCAGTAATGTGTAGCAGCAGAACGCCTGTAGTGTACCATACTTAAATACAAGTAATATGTAGCAGCACGTCTATAGTGTACCATAGTAATATACCAGTAATGTGGAGCAGCACAACATCTGTAGTGTATCATAGTCATATACCAGTAGTTAGAGCAGAACGTGTGTAGGTTACCATGATCATATACCAGTAATGTAGAGCAGCACGTCAGTAGTGCACTATAGTCATATACAAGAAATGTGGAGCAGAACATCTGTAGTGTACCATATTCATATACCAGTAATGTGGAGCAGGACGTCTCTAGTGTACCAAAGTCATATGCCAGTTATGTGGAGCAGCAGAACCTCTATAGTGTACCATAGTCATATTCCAGTAATGTGGAGCAGCGCCTCTCTAGTGTACCATTGTCATATACAAGTAATGTGGAGCAGGACGTCTGTATTGTACCATAGTCATATACCAGGAATATGGAGCAACAGAACGTTTGTAGTGTACCATAGTCATATACCAGTAATGCGGAGCAGCAGAACGTCTGTAGTGTACCATAGTCATATACTAGTTAGGTGGAGCATCACGGCTGTAGTGTACCATAGTCATATTCCAGTAATGTTGAGCGGCAGATCGGGTGTAGTGTACCATAGTCATATTCCAGTGATGTGGAACAAAACGTCTGTAGTTTACGATAGTCATATACCAGTAATGTGGAGCAGCAGAACGTCTGCAGTGTATCATGGTCACATACCAGTAATGTGAAGCAGAATGTCTTTAGTGTACCATAGTCATATACCAGTAATGTGTAGCATAACCTCTGTAGTGTACCATGTCATATACCAGTAAAGTGGAGGAGAACGTCTGTAGTGTAACATAGTCATATACCAGTAATGTGGAGCAGGACGTCTGTATTGTACCATAGTCATATTCCAGTAATGTGGAGCAGCACTTCTGAAGTGCACCTTAGTCATAAACCAGTAATGTGGAGCAACACAACGTCTGCATTGAACCATAGTCATATATCAGTAATGTGGAGCAGAACGTCTTTAATGTACCATGGTCATATACCAGTAACACGTAGCCTCAGAACGTGTGCAGTGTACCATAGTCTTATACTAGTAATGTGAAGCAGCTCGTCAGTTGAGTACCATAGTTATATACCAGTAATGTGGGGAAGCAGAACGTTTGTAGTGTACCATGGTCATATAGCAATAATGTGGAGCAGAGTCTGTAGTGTACCATGGTCATATACCAATAATGTGGAACAGAACGTCTGTAGGTTACCATGGTCATATGCCAGTAATGTGGAGCAGAACATTTGTGATGTACCATAGTCATATACTAGTAATGTGGAGCAGCAGAACGTCTTTAGCGTACCATGGTCATATACCAGTAATGTGGAGCAGAACGTCTGTAGTGTACCATAGTCATATACATGTAATGTGGAGCAGTAGAACGTCTGTAGTGTGCCAGGGTCACATACCAGTAATGTGGAGCAGCACATCTGTTGTGTACCATAGTCATATAGCAGTAATATGGAGCAAAAAGTCTGTAGTGTACCATGGACATATACCATTAATGTGGAGCTGTAGAACGTCTGTAGTGTACCATGGTCATATACCAGTAATGTGGAGCAGTAAAACGTCTGTTGTGTGCCATAGTCATATACCAGTGATGTGGAGCAGAACGTCTGTAGTGTACCATAGTCATATATCAGTAAGTTGGAACAGAACGTCTTTAGTGTACCATAATCATAAACCAATAATGTGGTCATATACTAGTAATGTTGAGCAGCAGAACGTCTGTAGTGTACCATAGTCATATAGCAGTAATGTGGAGCAGAACGCCTTTAGTGTACCATAGTCATATACCAGTAATATGGAGCAGAACGTCTTTAGTGTACCATAGTCATATACCAGTAATGTGGTGCAGAACGTCTGTAATGTACCATAGTCATATACCACTAACGTGGAGGAGCACGTCTGTAGTGTACCATGGTCATATACCAGTAATATGGAGGAGTACGTCTGTAGTGTACCATAGGCATATACCAGTAATGTGGAGCAGCACGTCTGTAGTGTACCATAGTCATATACCGGTAATGTGCAGCAGCAGAACATCTGTAGTGTACCATAGTCATATACCAGTAATTGGAGCAGCATGTCTGTAGTGTACCAACGTCATATACAAGTTATGTGGAGTAGAACGTCTGTAGTGCACCATAATCATATACCAGTAATTTGGAGCAGAACGTCTGTAGTGTACCATGGTCATATACCAGTAATGTGGAGCAGCTCGTCCGTAGTGTACCATACTCATATACCAGGAATATGGAGCAACAGAATGTCTGTCGTGTACCATACTCATATACCAGTAAGGTGGAGAAGATCGTCTGTAGTGTACCAAGGTCATATACCAATAATGTGTAAGAGCACAGCGTCGGTAGTGTATATGGTCATATACCAGTAATGTGGAGTAGCACGTATTTAGTGTACCATAGTCAAAAACCAGTAATATGGAGGAACAGAACGTCCGTAGTGTACCATAGTCATATATCAATAATATGAAGCACCACGTCTGTAGTGTACCATATTCACATATCAGTAATATGGAGCAGCAGAAATTCTGTAGCATACCATAGTCATATACCAGTAATTGGAGCAGAACGTGTGTAGTGTAACATGGTCATATAGCTGTAATGTGGAGCAGCATGTCTGTAGTGTACCATGGTCATATACCAATAATATGAAGCAGCACGTCTGTATTGTACAATCGTCATATACCAGTAAAGTGGAGCAGAACGTCTGTTGTGTACCATAGTCATATACCAGTAATATGGAGCAGAACGTCTGTATTTTACCATAGTCACATACCAGTATGGTGGAGCAGGAATAACTGTGTAGTGTACCATAGACAAATACCAGTAATATGGAGCAGCACATCTGTAATATACCTTGGTCATATACCAGTAATTTGGAGCAACAGAACGTCTGTATTGTACCATAGTCATATACCAGTAATGTGGAGCAGCAAGTGTCTAGTGTACCATAGTCACATACCAGTAATGTGGAGCAGCAGAACGTCTGTAGTGTACTATGGTCATATACCAGTAAGGTGGAGCAGAGCGTCTATAGTGTACCATAGTCATATACCAGTAATGTGTAGGAGATCCTCAACAGTGTACCATAGTCATATACCAGTAATGTGGAGCAGAACGTATGTAGTGTACCATAGTCATGTAAGAGTAATGTGGAACAGAAGAGCGTTTGTAGTGTACCATAGTCATGTACCAATAATGTGGAGCAGCACGTCTGTAGTGTACTATAGTCATATGACAGTAATATGGAGCAGCAGAACGTCTGTAGTGTACCATAGTCATATACCAGTAACGTGGACAAGAACATCTGTAGTGTACCATGGTCATATACCAGTAATGTGGAGGAGGAGAACGTCTGTAGTGTACATGACCATGTATACTACACTACAAAGTCATATACCATTAATGTGGAGCAGCACGTCTGTATTGTACGATAATCATAAACCAGTATTGTGGAGGAACACAACGTCTGTATTGTATGTTAGTCATATACTAGTAATGTGAAGTAGAACGTCTGTAGTGTTCCATAGTCATATACCAGTAATGTTGACCAGCATATCTATATAGTACCATAGTCATGTACCAGTAATGTGGAGCAGAACGTCTGTAGGTAACCATGGTCATATTCCAGTGATATGGAGCAGAAAGTCTACGGTGCATCATAGTCATATACCAGTAATGTGGAGCAGCAAAACGTCTGTAGTGTACCATGGTCATATACCAGTAATGTGGAACAGAAACTCTGCTGTGTACCATAGTCATATACCAGTAATGTGGAGTATAACATCTGTAGTGTACCATAGTAATGCGTAGCAACACGTCTGTAGTGTACCATAGTCATATACCAGTAATGTGGAGCACCAGAACGTATATAGTGTACCATAGTTTTATACCAGTAATGTGGAGCAGAACGTCTGTAGTGTACTAAAGCCATATACCATTAATGTGGCGCAGCAGAACGTCTATAGCGTGCAATGGTCATACACCAGTAATGTGTATTGTACCATTGTCATATACCAATAATGTGGAGCAGAACGTCTGTAGTGTACCATGGTCATATACCAGTAATGTGAAGCAACAGAACATCTGTATTGTACCATAATCATATACAAGTAATGTGGAGCAGAACTACGTCTCTAGTGTACCATCGTTATATACCAGTAATATGGAGCAGCACGGTTGTAGTGTACCATAGTCATATACCAATAATGTTGAGTATAAGAACGTATGTAGTGTACCATGGTCATATACCAGTTATGTGGAGCAGAATGTCTGTAGTGTACCATAAGCATATACTAGTAATGTGGAGGAGCAGAACGTCTATAGTGTACCATAGTCATATTCCAGTAATGTGGAGCAACACATCTGTGGTGTACCATGGTCATATACCAGTAATATGGAGGAGCACGTCTGTAGTGTACCATTGTCATATACTAGGAATGTGAAACAACAGAACGTTTGTAGTGTACCATAGTCATATAGCACTAATGTGGAGAAGCAGAACGTCTGTAGTGTACCATAGTCATATACTAGTAAGGTATAGCATCATGGCTGCAGTGTACCATAGTCATATACCAGTAATGTTGCGCGGCAGAACGGGTGTAGTGTACTATGGTCATATACCAAAAATGTAGAGGAAAACGTCTGTAGTCTACAATAGTCATATACCAGTAATGTGGAGCAGCAGAATATCTGCAGTGTATCATGGTCATATACCAGTAATGTGAAACAGAATATCTATAGTGTACCATAGTCATATACTAGTAATGTGGAACATAATCTCTGTAGTTTACCATGTAAAATACCAGTAATGTGGAGGAGAACGTCTGTAGTGTACCATGGTCATATATCAGTAATATGGGCAGAACGTCTGTAGGTTACTATGGTCGTATACCAGTAATGTGGAGCAGAAAGTTTGTGGTGTACCATAGTCATATACCAGTAATGTGGAGCAGCAGAATGTCTGTAGTGTACCATGGTCATATGCAGCTAATGTTGAGCTGAAAGTCTATAGTATACCATACTCATATACCAGAAACGTGGAGCAGAACCTCTACAGTGTACAATAGTCATATACCAGTAATGTGGAGCAGAACGTCTGTAGTGTACCATAGTCATATACCAGTAATGTGGAGAAGCAGAACGTCTATAGTGTACAATAGTCACACACCATTAATGTGAAGCAGCAGGTCTGTGTTGTACCATACTCATATACCAGTAATATGGAGAAGAATAGCGTCTATAATGTACCATAGTCATATACCAGTAATATGGAGGAAAACGTCAGTAGTGTACCATAGTCATATAC
>JAUUDZ010415691.1:0-26584 GCA_032361705.1 Panulirus versicolor | reverse complement strand
ATGGATCATATGTTTGTAGCAGAGCATTGCTCCAGTTGTGTGATGGATCACATGTTTGTAGCAGAGCATTTCCCTTTTGGTGTGGTGGATCATATGTTTATAGCAGGACATTCCTCTAGTAGTGTGGTATATCCTATTGCTCTAGTGGTGTTGTGCATCACATTTTTGTATCAAAGCAACACTCTAGTTGTGTGTTTGATCACATGTTTGTGCCAGAGCATTGTGCTAGTGGTGTGGTGGATATAGTGTTTGTACATGAGCATTGCTCTAGTGGTAAGGTGGATTGCATGTTTACAGCAGAGTGGTGTGGTGGATCACAAGTTTATAGCAGAGCTTTGCGCTAGTAGTGTGGTGTATCACATGTTTCTGGGAGAGCATTGCGCTAATTGTGTGGTGGATCACATTTTTTCAGTCGAGCATTGCTCCCTTGGTGTGGTGGATTACATGTATACAGCAGAGCATTCCTTCAGTTGTGCGGTGGATCACATTTTTTTAGCAGACTATTGCTCTTTTGGTGTGGTGGATCACATGTTTGTGGCAGGGCATTGTTCTAGTGGGGTGGTATTTCATATATTTGTAGTACAGTATTGCTCTAGTGGTGATGGGGATCACATGCTTATAGCAGAGCATCGCTATAGTGGTGTGTTAGAACACATATTTGAAATAGAGCATTGCTATCTTTGTTTGGTGGATCACAAGTTAGTAGCAGGGCACTGCTCTAGTAGTGTGGTGGATCTAATGTTTGTAACAGCATTGTTCTAATGGTATGGTGGATTACATGTTTGTAGCAGATCATTGCTCTAACGATGTGGTAGATCACATGTTTTTAGCAGAGCATTGCGCTAGTGGTGTGCTGGATATTATGTTTGTAGTAGAACATTGCTCTGGTGGTGTGGTTAATCAGATGTTTGTAGCAGAGCATTGCTTTGGTGGTGTGGTGGATCACATGTTTGTAGCAGAGCATTTCTCTAGTGGTGTGGTGGATCAAATGTTTGTAGCAGAGCATTGCTCTAATGATGTGCTGGATTACAGGTTTTTAACAGAGCATTGCGCTAGTGGTGTGGTGTATCACATGTTTATATCATAGCATTGCGGTAGAGGTGTGGTGGATCACATTTGCTTTAGTTGAGCATTGTTGTAGTGGTGTGGTGGATTACATGCTTGTAGCAGAACATTGCTTTGGTGGTGTGGTGGATCATATGTTTGTAGCAGGGCATTGTTCTTTTGGTGTGTTGGATCACATGTTTGTAGCAGAGCATTGCTTTGGTGGTGTGGACGATCACATGTTTGTAGCAGAGCATTTCTCTTGTAGTGTGGTGGATCATATGTTTATAGCAGAGCATTGCTCCATTGGCGTGGTGAATCACATGTTTTAGCAGAGGATTCTTCTATTGGTGAGGTGGATCAAAGGTTTTTAGCAGAGTACTGCACTAGAGGTGAGGTGGATCATATGTTTGGAACAGAGCATTGCTTTAATGATGTGCTGGATTAGAAGTTTGTAGCAGAATATTGCGCTAGTGGTGTGGTGTATCACATGTTTGTAGCATAGCATTGCTATAGAGGTGTGGTGGATCACATTTTCTTTAGCTGAACATTGCTGTGGTGGATTACATGTTTGTAGCAGAGCATTGCTCCAGTTGTGTGGTGGATCATATATTTGTAGCAGGTGCATTCTTCCTTTGGTGTGGTTGATCACATGTTTGAAGCAGAGCATTGCTTTTGTGGTGTGGTGGATCACATGTTTGTAGCAGAGCATTTCTCTTGTGGTGTGGTGGATCATATGTTTATAGCAGAGCATTGCTCCATTGGTGTGGTGAATCATATGTTTTTAGGAAAGGATTACTCTATTGGTGTGGTGGATCAAAAGCTTTTATCAGAGTATTGCTCTAAAGGGGTGGTGGATCATGTGCTAGTAGCAGAGTATTGCTCTAATGATGTGCTGGATTACAAGATCTTAGCAGAGCATTGTGCTAGTGGTGTGGTGTATCACATGTTTGTAGCATAGCATTGCGATAGAGGTGTGGTGGATCACATTTTCTTTAGCTGAGCATTGCTCTGTTGGTGTGGTGGTTTACGTGTTTGTAGCAGAGCATTGCTCCAGCTGTGTGGTGGATCATATGTTTGTAGCAGAGCATTGTTCTTTTGGTGTGGTGGATCACATGTTTGTAGCAGAGCATTGCTTTGGTGGGGTGGTAGATCACATGGTTGTAGCAGAGCATTTCCCTAGTTGTGTGGTGGATCATACGTTTGTAACAGAGCATTGCTCCATTGGTGTGGTGAATCAAATATTTTTAGGAGAGGATTCCTCTATTGGTTTGGTGGATCAAAGGTTCTTAGCAGAGTATTGCTCTAGAGGTGTGGTGGATCATATGTTTGTAGCAGAGCATTGCTCTAATGATGAGCTGGATTACAAGTTTTTAGCAGAGCATTGCTCTAGTGGTGTGGTGTATCACATGTTTGTAGCACAGTATTGCGATAGAGGTGTGGTGGATCACATTTTCTTTAGTTGAGCATTGCTGTGGTGGTGTGGTGGATAAGATATTTGTAGCAGAGCATTGCTCCAGTTGTGTGGTGGATTATATGTTTGTAGCAGGGCAATGTTCTTTTGGTGTGGTGGATCACATGTTTGTAGTAAGGCATTGCTGTATTTGTGTGGTATATAACATATTTTTAGTGCAGCATTGCTCTATTGATGAGGTGGATCATATGTTTGTAGGAGAATATTGATCTAGTGGTGTGGTGGATCATGTGTGTAACAGAGCTTTGTTCTATTGGTGTGGTAAATCACATGTTTTCAGCAGAGCATTCTTCTCTTGGTGTGGTGAACCACATGTTTTTAGCAGAGCATTGCTCTAGTGGTGTGGTAGATCACATGTTCGTAGCAGAGCATTGTTCTAATGGTGTGGTGGATGATAAGTTTGTATCAGAGCATTACGCTAATGGTGTGGTGTATCACATATTTGAAGCAAAGCATTGCGCTAGTGGTGTGATGGATCACACATTTTTAGTAGAGCATTGCTCCAGTTGTTTGTTGGATCACATGTTTGTAGCAGAACATTGTTGTTTTGGTGTGGTGGATTACATGTTTGTAGCAGGGTATTGCCATATTGGTGTGGTATATCACATATTTTTAGTACAGCATTGCTCTAGAGGTGAGTGGATCACATGCTTGTAGCAGAGCATTGCTCTATTGGTGTGGTGAATCATATATTTTCAAAAGAGCATTCCTCTATTGGTGTGGTGGATTAAATGTTTTTAGTAGAGCATTGCTATAGAGGTGTGGTGGATCACATATTTGTAGCAGAGCATTGCTCTAATGACGTGCTGGATTACAAGTTTGTAGCAGAGCACTGCGCCAGTGGTGTGGTGTATCATATTTTTGTAGCAGAGCATTGCGATAGAGGTGTGGTGGATCACATTTTTTTTATATAGCTGAGCACTGGTCTAGTGGATTACATGTTTATAGCAGAGCATTGCTCCAGGTGTGTGGAGGATCATATGTTTATAGCAGATCATTCTTCTTTTGGTGTGGTGGATCACAAATTCATAACAGAGCATAGCTGTATTGGTGTGGTATATCACATGTTTTTAGTACAGCATTGCTCTAGTGGTGAGTTGGATCACATGCTTGTAGCACAGTTTTTCTCAACTGGTGAGGTGGGTCACATGTTTGTAGCAGAGCATCGCTCTATTGGTGTGGTGAATCATGTTTTTAGCAAAGCACCCCTCTATTGGTGTGGTGCATCACATGTTTTTAGCAGAGCATTGGTCTAGTTGTGTGGTGGATCACAAGTTTTTAGCAGAGCATTGCTCTAATGGTGTGATGGATCACAAGTTTCTATCAGACCATTGCGCTTGTGGGGTGGTGTATCATATGTTTTTAGCAGAGTATTGCGATTATGGTGCGATGGAACACATTTTTTCAGTAGAGCATTGCTCCCTTGGTGTGGTGCATTACATGTATATAGCAGAGCATTCCTCCAGTTGTGTGGTGGATCACATTTTTTTAGCAGATTGTTGTTCTTTTGGTGTGGTGGATCACATGTTTGTGGAAGGGCATTGTTCTTGTGGTGTGGTATTTCTTATATTTGTAGTACAGTATTGCTCCAGTGGTGGTGGGGATCACATGCTTATAGCAGAGCAATGCTATAGTGGTGTGTTAGATCACATATTCTAAATAAAGCATTGCTCTATTTGTTTAATGGATCACATGTTTGTGGCAGAGCATTGCTCTAGTGGTGTGATGGATCTAATGTTTGTAACAGCATTGCTTTAATGGTATGGTGGATTACATGTTTGTAGCAGACCATTGCCCTAACTATGTGGTTGATCACATGTTTTTAGCAGAGCATTGCGCTATTGGTGTGGTGGATATTATGTTTGTAGTAAAGCATTGCTTTAGTGGTGTGGTTGATAAAATGTTTGTAGCAGAGCATTGCTTTAGTGGTGTGGTGGATCATATGTTTGTAGCAGAGCATTTCTCTAGTGTTGTGGTGGATCGTATGTTTGTAGCAGAGCATTGTTCTAATGGTGTGGTGAATCACATGTTTATAGTAGAGCATTGCTCCATTGGTGTGGCGAATCACATGTTTTTAGTAGATCATTCCTCTATTGTTGTGGTGGATCAAATGTTTTTAGCTGAGTACTGCTCTAGAGGTGTGGTGGATCATATGTTTGTAGCAAAGCATTGCTCTAATGATGTGCTGGATTACAAGTTTGTAGCACAAAATTGCGCTAGTGGTATGGTGTATCACATGTTTGTAGCATAACATTGCGATAGAGGTGTGGTGGATTACATTTTCTTTAGCTGAGCATTGCTGTGCTGGTTTAGTGGATTACATGTTTGTAGCAGAGCATTGCTCTAGTTGTGATGTGGATCATATGTTTGTAGCAGGGCATAGTTCTTTTGGTGTGGTGGGTCACATGTTTGTAGCAGGGCATTGCTGTATTGGTTTGGTATATCACATATTTTTGTGCAGCATTGCTCTTGTGGAGAGGTGGATCACACGTTTGTAGCAGATTATTGCTCTAGTGGTGTGGTGGATCACATGTTTGTTGCAGAGCATTGCTCTATTGGTGTGGAGAATCACATGTTTTTAGCAGAGCATTCCTCTTTTGGTGTGGTGGATCACATGCTTTTAGCAGAGCATTGCTCTAGTGGTGTGGTGGATCACGTTTCTAGCAGAGCATTGCTCTAATGGTGTGTTGGATAACAAATTTTTATCAGAGCATTGCGTAGTGGTGTGGTGTATCACAATTTTAAAGCAGAGCATTGCACTAGTGGTGTGGTGGATCACATCTTTTTAGCAGAGCATTGCTCCAGTTGTTTGGTGGATCCCATGTTTGTAGCAGAACATTGTTCTTTTGGTTTGGTGGATTACATGCTTGTAGCAGGGTATTGCAATATTAGTGTGGTATATCACATATTTGTAGTACAGCATTGCTCAAGTGGTGAGGTGGATCACATGCTTGTAGCAGAGTATTGCTCTAGTGGTGCGGTGGATCACATGTTCGTAGCAGAGCATTGCTCTATTGGTGTGGTGAATCACATATGTTTAATAGAGCATTTTTCTATTGGGGTGGCTGATCACATGTTTTTTACCGGAGCATTGCTCTCTTGGTATATTGGATCACATTTTTGTAGGAGAGCATTGTTCCAGTTGTGTGGTGGATCATATGTTTGTAGCAGGGCATTGTTCTTTTGGTGTGGTGTATCACATGTTTGTAGCAGGGCATTGCTGTACTGGTGTGGTATATCACATTTTTAGTGCAGCATTGCTCTAGTGGAGAGGTGGATCACATGTTTATAGCAGAATATTCCTGTAGTGGTGTGGTGGATCACATGTTTGTTGCAGAGTATTACTTTATTGGTGTGGTGAGTCACATGTTTTCAGCAGTGCATTCCTCTATTGGTGTGGTGAATCACATGTTTTTAGTAGAGCATTGCTCTAGTGGTGTGGTGGATCACAAATTTGTAGCAGCGCATTGCTCTAATGGTGTGGTGGTTCACAAGTTTTATGAGGGCATTGCGCTAGTGGTGTGGTGTATCACATGTTTGAAGCAGAGTATTGGACTAGTGGTATGGTGGATCACATCTTTTTAGCAGTGCATTGTTCCAGTTGTTTGGTGGATCACATGTTTGTAGCTGAACATTGTTCTTTTGGTGCGGTGGATTGCATGTTTGTAGCAGGGTACTGCAATATTGGTGTGGTATATAACATATTTGTAGTACAGCATTGCTCTAGTGGTGAGGTGGATCAATGCTTGTAGCAGAGTATTTCTCTAGTGGTGTGGTGAATCACATATTCATATCAGAGCATTGCTCTATTGGTGTGGTGAATCAAATGTTTTTAGTAATGCATTCTCTATTGGTGTGGCTGATCACATGTTTTTACCAAAGCATTGCTCTAGCGGTATGTTGGATCACATGTTTGAAGCAGTGTATTGCTCTAATGGTGTGGTGGATCACAAGTTTGTATCAGAGTATTGCGCTAAAGCTGTGGTGTATCACATATTTGTAGCAGAGCATTGCGCTATTGGTGTGGTGTATCACATTTTTTTTTTTAGCAGAGCATTGCTGTAGTGGTGTGGTGGATTACACGTCTTTAGCAGAGCATTGCTCCAGTTGTGTGGTGGATCACATGTTTGTAGAAGAGACTTTTCTCTTTTAGTGTGGTGGAAAACATGGTTGTAGCAGGGCATTGCTGTATGTGTGTGGTATATCACATATTTGTAGTAGATCATTGCTCTAATAGTGAGGTCGATCACATGCTTGTAGTAGCGCATTGCTCTAGTGTTGGGGTGGATCATATGTTTGCAGCAAAGCATTGCGCTAGTGGTGTGGTGGATCAAATGTTTTTACCAGAGCATTGCTTTAGTGGTATGGTGGATACATGTTTGTAGTAGAACATTGCTTTGTTTGTGTGGTAAATCATATGTTTGTAGCAGAACATTTATCTAGTGGTGTGGTGGAGCATATTGTTTGTAGCAGAGCATTGATCTAGAGGTATGATGGATTACATGTTTGTAGCAGAGCATTGCTCTAATGATGTGCTGGATTACAAATTTGTAGCATATCATTGCGCTAGTGGTGTAGTGTATCACATGTTTGTAGCAGAGTATTGCGCTAGAGGTGTGGTGGATCACATTTCTTTTTTATATCTGAGAACTGGTGGATTACATGTTTCTAGCAGAGCATTGCTCCAGTTGTGTGGAGGATCATATGTTTGTAGCAGAGCATTGTTCTTTTGGTGTGGTCGATCATATGTTTGTAAGAGAGCATTGCTTTATTGGTGTGGTATATCACATATTTTTAGTACAGCATTGCTTTAGTCGTGAGTTGGATCACATGCTTGTTGCAGAGTATTTCTCTACTGGTGTGGTGGGTCACTGGTTTGTAGGAGAGCATTGCTCCATTCGTGTGGTAAATCACATGTTTATAGCAGAGCATTGCTCTAGTGGTGTGGTGGATTAAATTTTTGTAGCATAGCATTGCTCTAATGGTGTGGTGGGTCACAAGTTTGTATTAGAACACTGCGTTAGTGGTCTGTTGTATCATATGTTTGTAGCAGAGCATTGCGATAATGGTGTGGTGGATTACTTGTATGCAGCAAAGCATTCCTCCCGTTGTGTGGTGGATCACATCTTTTTTACCAATATTGTTGCTCTTTTGGTGTGGTGGATCACATGTTTGTGGCAGGGAATTGTTCTAATGATATGGTATTTCATATATTTGTAGTAAAGTATTGCTCTAGTAGTGGTGGGGATCACATGCTTATAGCAGAGCAATGCTACAGTGGTGCGTTAGATCACATATTTGAAATAAAGCATTACTCTCTTTGTTTGGTGGATCACATGTTTGTAGCAGAACATTGCTCTAGTGGTGTGGTGGATCTAATGTTTGTAAGAGAGCATTGCTCTAATGGTATGGTGGATTACATGTTTGTAGCAGATCATTGCTCTAAGAATGTGGTAGATCACATGTTTTTTAGCAGAGCATTGCGCTAGTGGAGTGGTGGATATCATGTTTGTAGTAGAGCAATGCTTGGTGGTGTGGTTGACCACATGTTTGTAGCAGAGCATTGCTTTGGTGGTGTGGTGGATCACATGTTTGTAGCAGAGCATTTGTATAGTGGTGTGGTGGATCATATGTTTGTAGCAGAGCATTGCTCTAATGGTTTGGTGAATCACATGTTTCTAGCAGAGCATTGCTTCATTGGTTTGGTGAATCACATGTTTTTAGGAAAGGATTCCTCTATTGGTGTGTTGGATCAAATGTTTTTAGCAGAGCATTGCTCTAGAGGTGTGGTGGATCACATGTTTGTAGCTTAGCATTGCGAAAGAGGTGTGGTGGATCACATTTTCTATAGCTGAGCATTGCTCTGGTGGCGTGGTGGATTACATTTTTGTAACAGAGCATTGCTCCAGTTGTTGGTGGACATATGTTTATAGCAGGGCATTGGTCTTTTGGTGGAATGGATAACATGTTTGTAGCAAGGCATTGCTGTATTGGTGTGGTATATCACATATTTTTAGTGCAGCATTGCTCTAGTGGTGAGGTAGATCACATGTTTGTAGCAGAATATTGCTCTAGTGATGTGGTGAATCACATGTTTTCAGCAGAGCATTCCTCTCTTGGTGTGGTGGATCACATGTTTTTAGTAGAGCATTGCTCTAGTAGTGTGATGGATCAAATGTTTGTAGTAGAGCATTACTCTAATGGTGTGGTGGATCACAAGTTTGTATCGGAGCATAGCGCTAGTGGTGTGGTGTATCACATGTTTGAAGCAGAGCACTGCGCTAATGGTGTGGTGGATCACATCCTCTTAGCAGAGCATTGCTCCAGTTGTTTGGTGGATCACATGTTTGTAGCAGAATATTGTTCTCTTGGTGTAGTGGATTGCAAGTGTATAGCAGGGTACTGCAATATTGGTGTGGTATATCACATATTTCTAGTACAGAATTGCTCTAGCGGTGAGGTTGATCACATGCTTGTAGCAGAGTATTGCTCTAGTGGTGTGGTGGATCACATGTTCGTAGCAGAGTATTGCTCTATTGGTGTGGTGAATCACATGTTTGTAGTAGAGCATTCCTCTATTGGTGTGGTTGACCACATTTTTTTTTTTTACCAGAGCATTGCGCTAGTGGTATGTTGGATATTATGTTTGTAGAAGAGCATTGCTCTAATAATGTGGTGGATCACAAGGTTGTATCATAGCATTGCTCTAGTGGTGTGATGTATCACATATTTGTAGCAGAGCATTGCGCTAGTGGTGTGGTGCATCACATTTTTTTTTAGCAGAGCATTGCTGTAGTGGTGCGGTGGATTACATTTCTTTTGCAGAGCATTCCTCCAGTTGTTTGGTGGATCACATGTTTGTAGGAGAAAGGTTTCTCATTTGGTGTGATGGATCACATGTTTGTAGCATGGTATTGCTGTATTGGTGTGGTATATCACATATTTGTAGTAGTGCATTGCTCTAGTGGTGAGGTCGATCACATGCTTGTAGCAGAGCATTGCTCTAGTGTTATGGTGGATCATATGTTTGTAGCAGAGCATTGCGCTAGAGGTGTGGTAGATCTACTGTTTGTACCAGAGCATTGCTTTAGTGGTATGGTGGATTACATGTTTGTAGTAGAACATTGCTTTGTTGGTGTGGGAGATCACATGTTTGTAGCAGAGCATTTCTCTGGTGGTGTGGTGGATAATTTGTTTGTAGTAGAGCATTGCTCTAGTGGTGTGTTGGATCACCTGTTTTAGCTTATCATTGCTTAAGTGGTATGGTGGAGCACGCGTTTGTAGCCGGCTCTATGGGTGTTATGGATCAAATGTTTGTAGCAGAGCATTTCTCTAGTGCTGTTGCGGATCACATGTTTGTAGCAGAGCATTGCTCTAGTGGTCTAGTGTATCACGTGTTTGTAGAAGAGCATTGCTCTAGTGTTGTTATGGATGACATGGTTGTACTCGAGCATTGCTCTATTGGTGTAGTGGATCACATGTTTCAGCAGAACATTGCTCTAGTTGGGTGGTGGATCACATGTTTGTAGCAGAGCATTGCTCTGGTGGTGTGGTGGATCACATGTTTGTAGCAGAGCATTCCTCTATTCGTGTGGTGAATCATAGGTTTTCAGGAGAGCATTCATCTATTGGTGTGGTGGATTAAATGTTTTTAGTAGAGCATTGCTCTAGAGGTGTGGTGGATCACATGTTTATAGCAGAGCATTGCTCTAATGATGTGCTGGATTACAAGTTTGTAGCAGAACATTGCGCTAGTGATGTGGTGTATCACATGTTTGTAGCAGAGCATTGCGTTAGAGGTGTGGTGGATGACATTTTCTTTATAGCTGAGCACTGTAGTGGATTATATGTTTCTAGCAGAGCATTGCTCCAGTTGTGTAGAGGATCATATGTTTGTAGCAGAGCATTGTTCTTTTGGTGTGGTGGATAACATGTTTGTAAGAGAGCATTCCTGTATTGCTGTGGTATATCACATAATTTTAGTACAGCATTGCTCTAATGGTGAGTTGGATCGCATGCTTGTAGCAGAGTATTTCTCTACTGTGAGCTGGATCACATGTTTGTAGCAGAGCATTGATCTATTGGTGTGGTGAATCACATGATTTTAGCAGAGCACTCCTCTACTGGTGTGGTGGATCACATGCTTTTAGCAGAGCATTGCTCTAGTGGTGTGGTGGATCACATGTTTTTAGCAAAGCATTGCTCTAATGTTGTGGTGGACCAAAGTTTTTATCAGAGCATTGCGCTAGTGGTGTGGTGTATCATATGTTTGTAGCAGAGCATTGCGATAATTGTGTGGTGGATCACATTTTTTCAGTAGAGCATTGCTCCCTTGGTGTGGCGGATTACATGTATGCAGCAGAGCATACACCTGTTTGTAGCAGAGGATTGCTCTAGTGGTGTGGTGGATCTAATGTTTGTAACAGAGCATTGCTCTAATGGTATGGTGGATCTAATGTTTGTAACAGAGCATTGCTCTAATGGTATGGTGGATTACATGTTTGTAGCAGATCATTGCTCTAACGATGTGCTGGATCACATGTTTTTAGCAGAGCATTGCGCTAGTGTTGTGCTGGATATCATGTTTGTAGTAGAGCATTGCTTTGGTGGTGTGGTTGATCAGATGTTTGTAGCAGAGTATTGCTTTGGTGGTGTGGTGGCTCACATGTTTGTAGCAGAGCATTTCTCTAGTGGTGTGGTGGATCATATGTTTGAAGCAGAGCATTGCTCTAGTGGTGTGTTGTATCACCTGTTTTAGGATATCATTGCTTAAGTGGTTTGGTGGTTTACATATTCATAGCAGGTTCTATGGGTGTGGTGGATCAAATGTTTGTTGCAGAGTATTGCTCTAGTGGTGTTGTGGATCATATGTTTGTAGCAGTGCATTGTTGTAGTGGTGTGGTGGATCACATGTCTTTAGCAGAGCATTGCTTTAGTGTTGTTGTGGATTACAAGTTTGTACTAGAGCATTTCTCTATTGGTGTGGTGTATCACATGTTTGTAGCAGAGAATTGCTCCAGTTGGGTGATGGATCACATATTTGTAGGAGAGCATTGATCTAATGGTTCGGTGAATCACATGTTTTTAGAAGAGGATTCCTCTATTGGTGTGGTGGATCAAATGCTTTTAGCAGAGTATTGCTCTAGAGGTGTGGTGGATCATATGTTTGTAGCAGAGCATTGTTCTAATGATGTGCTGGATTACAAGTTTGTAGCAGAGCATTGCGCTAACGGTGTAGTGTATCACATATTTGTAGCATAGCATTGGGATAGAGGTGTGGTGGATCACATTTTCTTTAGCTGAGCATTGCTCTGGTGGTGTGGTGGATTACATGTTTGTAGAAGAGCATTGCTCCATTTGTGTGGTGGATCATATGTTTGTAGAAGGGCATTGTTCTTTTGGTGTGTTCGATCACCTGTTTGTAGCAGGGCATTGCTGTATTGGGGTGGTACACCACATATTTTTCATGCAGCATTGCTCTAGTGGTGAGGTGGATCACATGTTTGTAGCAGAGCATTGCTCTAGTGGTGCGGTGGATCAAATGTTTGTAGCAGAGCATTGCTCTATTGGTGTCGTGAATCACATGTTTTCAGCAGAGCATTCCTCTATTGGTGTGGTGAATCATATGTTTTAGCAGAGCATTGCTCTAGTGGTGTGATGAATCACATGTTTGTAGCAGAGCATTGCTCTAATGGTGTGGTGGATCACAAGGTTCTATCAGAGCATTGCGTTAGTGGTGTGGTGTATCACATGTTTGAAGCAGAACATTGCGATAGTGGTGTGGTGGATCAGATTTTTTTAGCTGAGCATTGCTCTAGTGGTGAGCAGGATAGCATGTTTTTAACAGAGTGTTGCTCCAGTTATTTGGTGGATCACATGTTTGTAGTAGAACATTGTTCTTTTGGTGTTGTGGATTACATGTTTGTAGCAGGGTATTACAATATTGGCGTGGTATATCACATATTTGTAGTACAGCATTGATCTAGTGGTGAGGTGGATCACATGCTTGTAGCAGAGTATTGCTCTCGTGGTGTGGTGGATTACATGTTCGTAGCAGATCATTGCTCTATTGTTGTGGTGAATCGCATGTTTTTAGTAGAGCATTCCTCTATTGGTCTGGTTGATCACATGATTTTTTTTACCAGAGCATTGCTCTAGTGGTATGTTGGATCACATGCCTCTAGCAGAGCATTGCTCTAATAGTGTGGTGGATCCCAAGTTTGTATCAGGGCATTGCGCTATTGGTGTGGTGTATCACATTTTTTTTTAGCAGAGCATTGCTGTAATGGTGTGTTGGATTACATGCCTTTAGCAGAGCAATGCTCCAGTTGTGTGGTGGATCACGTTTGTAGCAGAGAATTTTCTCTTTTGGTGTGGTGGATCACATGTTTGTAGCAGGGCATTACTGCATTGGTGTGGTATATCACATATTTCTAGTAGAGCATTGCTCTAGTGGTGAGGTCGATCACATGCTTGTAGCAGGTCATTGTTCTAGCGTTGTGGTGGATCAAATGTTTGTAGCAGGGAATTGCGCTAGTGGTGTGGTAGATCTAATGTTTGTACCAGAGCATTGTTTTAGTGGTATGGTGGATTACATGTTTGTAGTAGAACATTGCTTTGTTGGTGTGGTGGATCACATGTTTGTAGCAAAGCATTTCTACAGTGGTGTAGTGGATCATATTTTTGTAGCAGAGCATTGCTCTAGTGGTGTGTTGGATCACCTGTTTGAAGCTGAGCATTCCTTAAGTGGTATGGTGGCTCACACGTTTCCAGCAGGCTCTATAGATGTGGTGGACCAAATGTTTGTGGCAGAGCATTCCTCCAGTGGTGTTGTTAATCACATGTTTGTAGCAGAGCATTGCTCTAGTGGTATGATGGATCACACATTTTAGCAGACCATTGCTCTTGTTGGGTGGTGGATGACATGTTTGTAGCAGAGCTTTGCTGTAGTGGTGTGTTGGATCACATATTTGTAGCATAGCATTGCTCTATTGGTGTGGTGAATCATATGTTTTTAGGAGAGCATTCCTCTATTGGTGTGGGGGATCAAATGTTTGTAGCATAGCATTGCTCTAGAGGTGTGGTGGATCACATGTTTGTAGCAGAGCATTTGTCTAATGATGTGCTGATTACAAGTTTTTAGCTTTTTTTTTTACAGAGCATTGCGCTAGTGGTGTGGTGTACCACATGTTTGTAGCTGAACATTGCGCTAGAGGTGTGGTGGATCACATTCTTTTTTATAGCTGAGCACTGGTCTAGTGGATTACATGTTTCCAGCAGAGCGTTGCTCCAGTTCTGTGAAGGATCATATGTTTGTAGCAGAGCATTGTTCTTTTGGTGTGGTGGATCATAAGTTTGTAACAGAGCATTCCTGTATTGGTGTGAGATATCATATATTTTTAGTACAGCATTGCTCTAGTGGTGAGTTACATCACATGCTTGCAGCAGAATATTTCTCTACTGGTGTGGTGGGTCACAAGTTTGTAGCAGAGCATTGCTTTATTGGTGTGGTGGATCACATGTTTTCAGCAGAGCATTGCTCTAGTGGCGTGGTCGATCACATTTTTTTAGCAAAGCATTGCTCTAATGGTGTGGTGGATCACAAGTTTCTATCAGAGCATTGCGCTAGTGGTGTGGTGTATCACATGTTTGTAGCAGAGTATTGCGCTAGAGGTGTGGTGGATCACATTCTTTTTTATAGCTGAGCACTGGTCTAGTGGATTATATGTTTCCAGCAGAGCATTGCTCCAGTTCTGTGAAGGATCATATGTTTGTAGCAGAGCATTGTTCTTTTGGTGTGGTGGATCATATGTTTGTAACAGAGCATTCCTTTATTGGTGTGGGATATCATATATTTTTAGTACAGCATTGCTTTAGTGGTGAGTTGCATCACATGCTTGCAGCAGAATATTTCTCTACTGGTGTGGTGGGTCACAAGTTTGTAGCAGAGCATTGCTCTATTGGTGTGGTGGATCACATGTTTTTAGCAGAGCATTGCTCAAGTGGTGTGGTCGATCACATGTTTTTAGCAGAGCATTGCTCTAATGGTGTGGTGGATCACAAGTTTGCATCAGAGCATTGCGCCAGTGGTGTGGTGTATCACATGTTTGTAGCAGAGCATTGAGCTAATGGTGTGGTGGATCACATTTTTTCAGTAGAGCATTGCTCCCGTTGTGTGGTGGATTACATGCATGCAGCAGAGCACTCCTCCGGTTGTGTGGTGAATCACATTTTTTTTAGCAGACTGTTGCTCTTCTGGTGTGGTGGATCACATGTTTGTGGCAGAGCATTGGTCTAGTGGTGTGATATTTCATATATTTCTGGTACAGTATTGCTCTAGTTGTGGTGGGGATCACATGCTTATAACTGAGCAATGCTATAGTGGTGTGTTAGACCACATATTTCAAATAAAGAATTCCTCTATTTGTTTGTGCCTCACATGTTTGTAACAGAGTATTGCTCTAGTGGTGTGGTGGATCTAATGTTTGTAACATAGCATTGCTGTAATGGTATGGTGGATTACATGTTTGTAGCAGAGCATTGCTCTATTGGTTTGGTGAATCATATGTTTTCAGGAGAGCATTCCTCTATTGGGGTAGTGGATCAAATGTTTTTAGCAGAGCTTTGCTTTAGAGTTGTGTTGGTTCACCTGTTTTAGATTAGCATTGCTTAAGTGGTATGGTGGATCACATATTTGTAGCAGGCTCTTTGGGTGTGGTGGATCAAATATTTGTAATAGAGCATTGCTTTGGTGGTGTTATTGATTACATGTTTGTAGTAGAGCATTGCTTTGGTGGTGTGATGGATCATCTGTTTTAGCTTAGCATTGCTTAAGTGGTATGATGGATCACATATTTTTAGCAGGCACTATAGGTGTGGTGGATCAAATGTTTGTTACTCTAGTGGTGTGGTGGATCACATGTTTGTAGCAGAGTATTGATCAAGTGGTGTGGTGGATCACATGTTTGTAGCAGAGCATTGCTGTAATGGTATGGTGAATCATATGTTTGTAGGAAAGCATTGCTCTATTGGCGTGATGAATCACATGTTTTTAAGAGAGGATTCCTCTATTGGTGTGGTGGATCAAATGTTTTTAGCAGAGTATTGCTCTAGAGGAGCGGTGGATCATATTTTTGCAGCAGAGCATTGCTCTAATGATGTGCTGTATTACAAATTTGAAGCAGAGCATTGCACTAGTGGTGTGGTGTATCACATGTTTGTAGCATAGCATTGCGACAGAGGTGTGGTGGATCACATTTTCTTTAGCTGAGCATTGCTCTGGTGGTTTGCTGGATTACATGTTTGTAGCAGAGCATTGCTCTCCTTGTGTGGTGGATCATATGTTTGTAGAAGAGCATTGTTCTTTTGGTGTGGTGGATCACATGTTTGTAGCAGGGCATTGTGGTATTGGTGTGGTATATCGTATATTTTTAGTGCAGCATTGCTCTAGTTGTGAGGTGGATCATATGTTAGTATAAGAATATTGCTCCACCGGTGTGGTGGATCGCATGTTTGCAGCAGAGCATTACTCTATTGGTGTGGTGAACTACATGTTTTTAGCAGAGCAATCCTCTATTGGTGTGGTGGATCACATGTTTTTAGCAGAGCATTGCTTTAGTGGTGTGGTGGATAACATGTTTGTAACAGAGCATTGCTCTAATGGTGTGGTGGATCAAAAGTTTGTATCAGAGCATTGCGCTAGTAGTGTGGTGTATCGCATGTTTAAAGTAGAGCATTGCGCTAGTGGTGTGGTGGATCATGTTTTTTTAGCGGAGCATTGCTCTATTGGTGAGGTGGATTACATGTTTTTAGCAGAGCATTGCTCCAGTTGTTTGGTGGATTACATGTTTGTAGCAGATAATTTGCTCTTTTGGTATAGTAGATCACATCTTTGTAGCAGGGCATTGCTGTATTGGTGTGGTATATCACATATTTGTAGTAGAGCATTGCTCTAGTGGTGAGGTCGATCACATCCTTGTAGCAGAGCATTGCTCTTGTGTTGTGGTGGATCACAAGTTTGTAGCAGAGCATTGCGCTAGTTGTGTGTTGGATTAAATGTTTGTACCAGAGCATTGTTTTAGTGGTACGGTGGATTACGTGTTTGTAATCGAACATTGCTTTGTTGGTGTGGTGGATCACATCTTTGTAGCAGAGCATTTGTCTGGTGGTGTGGTGGATCATATGTTTTGTAGCAGAGCATTGCTCTAGTGGTGTGTTGGATCACCTGTTTGCAGCTGAGCATTGTTTAAGTGGTATGTTGGATCACACGTTAGTAGCAGGCTCTATAGGTGTGTTGGATCAGATGTTTGTAGCAGAGCATACATCTAGTGGTGTTGTGGATCGCATGTTTGTAGCAGAGAATTGCTCTAGTGGTTTTGTGGGTCACATGTTTTTAGCAGAGCATTGCTCTGGTGTTGTTGTGGATCAAATGTGTGTACTCGAGCATTGCTCTATTAGTGTGATTAGTTTTTAGCAGAGCATTGCTCTATTAGTGTGATTAGTTTTTAGCAGAGCATTGCTCTAGAGGTGTGGTGGATCACATGTTTGTAGCAGAGCATTGCTCTAATGATGTGCTGGATTACAAGTTTGTAGCAGAACATTTCGCTAGTGGTATGGTGTATCACATGTTTGCAGAAGAGCATTGCGCTAGAGGTGTGGTGGGTCATTCTTTTTTATAGCTGAGCACTAGTCTAGTGGATTACATGTTTCTAGCAGAGCACTGCTCCAGTTGTGTAGAGGATCATATGTTTGTAGCAGAGCATTGTTCTTTTGCTGTGGTGGATCACATGTTTGTAACATAGCATTCCTGTATTGGTGTGGTATATCACATATTTTTAGTACATCATTGCTCTAGTGGTGAGTTGGATCACATGCTTGTAGCAGAGTATTTCTCTACTGGTGTGGTGGGTCACATGTTTGTAGCTGAGCATTACTCTATTGGTGTGGTGAATCACATGTTTTTTAGCAGAGCACTCCTCTATATGTGTGGTGCATCACATGTTTTTAGCAGATCATTGGTCTAGTGGTGTGGTGGATCACATGATTGTAGCAGAGCATTGCTTCAATGGTGTGGTGAATCACAAGTTTGTATCAGAACATTGCGCTAGTGGTGTGGTGTATCATATGTTTGTAGGAGAGCATTGCGCTAATGGTGTGGTGGATCACATTTTTTTCAGTAGAGCATTGCTCCCTTGGTGTGGTGGATTACATGTATGCAGCAGAGCATTCCTCCAGTTGTGTGGTGGATCACATTTTTTTAGCAGACTGTTGCTCTTTTGGTGTAGTGGATCACATGTTTGTGGCAGGGCATTGTTCTAGTGGTGTGGTATTTCATATATTTGTAGCACAGTATTGTTTTAATGGTGGTGGGGATCACATGCTTATAGCAGAGCAATGCTATTGTGGTGTGTTTGATCACATATTTGAAATATAGCACTGCTCTATTTGTTCTATGGATTACATGTTTGTAGCAGAGGATTACTCTTGTGGTGTGGTTGATCTAATGTTTGTAACAGAGCATTGCTGTAATGGTATGGTTGATTACATGTTTGTAGCAGAGCATTGCACTACTGGTTTGGTGAATCATATGTTTTTAGGAGAGCATTCCTCTATTGGGGTGGTGGATCAAATGTTTTTAGCAGAGCATTGCTCTGGAGGATTGTTGGATAACCTGTTTTAGCTTTGCATTGCTTAAGTGGTATGGTGGATCATATATTTGTAGCAAGCTCTATGGGTGTGGTGGATCAAATATTTGTAATAGAGCTTTGCTTTGGTGGTGTGGTTCATCACATGTTTGTAGTAGAGCATTGCGTTGGTGGTGTGGTGGATCACATATTTGTAGCAGAGCATTTCTCTAGTGGTGTGGTGGATCATATGTTTGTAGCAGAGCATTGCTCTAGTGGTGTGTTGGATCACCTGTTTTAGCTTAGCATTGCTTAAGTGGTATGGTGGATCACACATTTGTAGCAGGCTCTATAGGTGTGGTGGATCAAATGTTTGTTGCTCTAGTGGTGTTGTGGATCATATGTTTGTAGCAGAGTATTGCTCAAGCGGTGTCGTTGGTCACATGTTTGAAGGAGAGCATTGCTGTAGTGTTGTTGTGGATCACATGTTTGTACTAGAGCATTTCTCTATTGGTGTGGTGGATCACATGTTTGTAGCAGAGCATTGCTGTAATGGTGTGGTGAATCACATGTTTGTAGCAGAGCATTGCTCCATTGGTGTGATGAATCAAATGTTTTTGGGAGAGGATTCCTCTATTGGTGTGGTGGATCAAATGTTTTTAGCAGAGTATTGCTGTAGAGGTGTGGTGGATCATATGTTTGTAGCACAGCATTTCTCTAATGATTTGCTGAATTACAAGTTTGAAGCAGAGCATTGCATCAGTGGTGTGGTGTATCACATGTTTGTAGCATAGCATTGCGATAGAGGTGTGGTGGATCACATTTTCTTTAGCTGAGCATTGCTGTGCTGGTGTGGTGGATTACATGTTTGTAGGAGAGCCTTGCTCCAGTTGTGTGGTGGATCACATGTTTTCAGCAGAGCATTCCTCTATTGGTGTGGTGGATCACATGTGTTTATCATAGCATTGCTCTACTGGTGTAGTGGATCACATGTTTGTGGCAGAGCAATGCTCTAATGGTGTGGTAGATCACAAGTTTGTGTCAGAGCATTGCGCTAGTGGTGCGGTGTATCACATATTTGAAGCAGAGCATTGCGCTAGTGTTGTGGTGGATCACATGTTTGTAGCAGAGCATTGCTCAAATGATGTGCTGGATTACAAGGTTGTAGCAGAACATTTCGCTATTGATGTGGTGTATCACATGTTTGTAGTAGAGCATTGCGCTAGAGGTGTGGTGGATCACATTTTTTTTATAGCTGAGCACTGGTCTAGTGGATTACATGTTTCTAGCAGAGCATTGCTCCAGTTGTTTGGTGGATCAAAATTTTGTAGCAGAGAATTTGCTCTTTTGGTGTAGTAGTTCAAATATTTGTAGCAGGGCATTGCTGTATTGGTGCGGTATATCACATATTTGTAGTAGAGCATTGCTCTAGTGGTGAAGTCGATCACATGCTTGTAGCAGAGCATTGCTCTAGTGTTGTGGTGGATCACGTTTGTAGCAGAGCATTGAGCTAGTTGTGTGGTGGATTTAATGTTTGTACCAGAGCATTGTTTTAGGGTATATGGTGGATTACATGTTTGTAGTAGAACGTTGCTTTGTTGGTGTGGTGGATCACATGTTTGTAGCAGAGCATTTGTCTAGTGGTGTGGTGGATCATATGTTTGTAGCAGAGCATTGCCCTAGTGGTGTGTTGGATTACCTGTTTGCAGCTGAACATTGCTTAAGTATTATGGTGGATCACACGTGTTTATAGCAGGCTCTATGGGTGTGCTGGATGAAATGTTTGTAGCAGAGCATTCCTCTAGTGGTGTTGTGGATCACATGTTTGTAGCAGAGAATTGCTTTAGTGGTGTGGTGGATCACATGTTTGCAGCAGAGCATTGCACTAGTGTTATTGTGGATCAAATGTTTGTACTCGAGCATTGCTCTATTAGTGTGATGGATCACATGTTCTAGCAGAACATTGCTCTAGTTGGGTGGTGGATCACATGTTTGTAGCAGAGCATTGCTCTAGTGGTGTGGTGGATCACATGTTTGTAGCAGAGCATTGCTCTATTGGTGTGGTGAATCATATATTTTTAGGAGAGCATTCCTCTATTGGTGTGGTGGAACAAATGTTTTTAGCAGAGCATTGCTCTAGAGGTGTGGTGGATCACATGTTTGTAGCAGAACATTGCTCTAATGATGTGCTGGATTATAAGTTTGTAGCAGAGCATTTCGCTAGTGGTGTGGTGTATCACATGTTTGTATTAGAGCATTACGTTAGATGTGTGGTGGATCACATTTTCTTTTTATAGCTGAGCACTGTCTAGTGGATTACATGTTTCTAGCAGAGAATTGCTCCAGTTTTGTGGAGGATCATATGTTTGTAGGAAAGCATTGCTCTTTTGGTGTGGTTGGATCACATGTTTGTAACATAGCATTGCTGTACTGGTGTGGTATATCACATATTTTTAGTACAGCAATGCTCTCGTGGTGAGTTGGATCACATGCTTGGAGCAGAGTATTTCTCTATTGGTGTGGCGGGTCACATGTTTGTAGCAGAGCATTGCTCTATGGTGTGGTGAATCACATGTTTTTAGACGAGCACTCCTCTATTGGTGTGGTGGATCTCATGTTTTTTTAGCAGAGCATTGCTCTAATGGTGTGGTGGATCACATGTTTGTAGCAGAGCATTGCTCTAATGGTGTGGTGGATCACAAGTTTGTATCATAGCATTGCGCTAGTAGTGGTGTGGTGTATCACATGTTTGTAGCTCAGCATTGCGCTCGTGGCGTGGTGGATCACATTATTTTAGCAGAGCATTGCTCTAGTGGTGTGGTGGATTACATGTTTTCAGCAGAGCATTGCCCCTGTTGTGTGGTGGATCACATGCTTGTAGCAGAGCATTGTTCCTTTGGTGTGGTGGATCACATGTCTGTAGCAGAGTATTCCTATATTTGTGTGGTATATCACATATTTGTAGTACAGCATTGCTGTAGAGGTGAGGTGGACCACATGTTTGTAGCAGAGTATTGCTCTAGTGGTTTGGTGGATTACATGTTTGTAGCAGAGCTTTGCTCTATTGGTGTGGTGAATCACATATCTTTAGTAGAGCATTCTTCTATTGACGTGGTTGATCACATGTTTTTTTATAGAGCATTACTCTAGTGGTATGGTGGATCACATGTTTGTTGCAGAGCGTTGCTCTAATGGTGTGTTGGATCGCAAGTTTGTAGCAGAGCATTGCGCTAGTGGTGTGGTGTATCACATAAATGTAGCAGAGCATTGCGCTAGTGATATAATGGATCACATTATTTTAGCAGAGCATTGCTCTGTTGGTGGTTTGGATTACAAGTTTTTAGCAGAGAATTGCTCCAGTTGTGTGGTGGATCACATGTTTGTAGCAGAGCATTGTTCTTTTGGTTTGGTGGATCACAAGTTTGTAGAAGGGCATTGCTGTATTGTTGTGGTATATCACATATTTGTGGTACATCTTTGCTCTAGTAGTGAGGTGGATCACATGCTTGTAGCAAAGTATTGCTCTAGTGGTGTGGTTGACCAAATGTTTGTAGCAGAGCACTGCTGCATTGGTGTGGTGACTCACATGTTTTAGTAGAGCATTCCTCTATTGGTGTGGTTGATCACATTTTTTTACCAGAGCTTTGCTCTAGTGGTATGGTGGATGGCATGTTTGTAGCAGAGCATTTCAATAGTGGTATGGTGGATCATATGTTTGTAGCAGAGCATTGTTTTAATGGTGTGGTGGATCACAAGTTTGTAGCGGAGCATTGCGCTAGTGGTTTGGAGGATCTAATCTTTGTAGTAGAGCATTGCTTCAGTGGTATGGTGGATTACATGTTTGTTGCAGGGCATTGCTCTAATGGTGTGGTGGATCACAAGTTTGTAGTAGAGCATTGCTCTAGTAGTGTGGTGTATTATTTCTTTGTAGCAGAGCATTGTTCTTGTGGTGTGACATATCACATTTTTTTTAGCAGAGCATTCCTCTAATGGTGTGGTAGATTACATGTATGTTACTTAGTATTGCTCAAGTACTGTAGTGTATCACATTCTTGTAGTAGAGCATTGCTCCTTTGGTGTGGTGGATCACAAGTTTTAGCAAGGGTATTGCTATAGTGTTGTGGTATATTACATATTTGTAGAACAACATTGCTCTAGTGTTGTTGAGGATCTCAGGTTTGTAGCAGAGCATTGCTCTAGTGGTGTGCTGGATCACATGTTTGTAGCAGAGCATTGCTCTAGTGGTGTTGTGGATCATATTTTTGTAGCAGAGCATTGCACTAGTGATGTGGTGGATCACATGTTTGTAGCAGAGTATTTCTCTAGTGGTGTGTTGAATCATATGTTTTAAGCAGAGCATTCCTGTATTGATGTGGTGGATCACATGTTTGTAGGAGGCTCTATTCGTGTGGTGGATCTTATAACTGTAGCAGAACATTGTTCTACTGTGCTGTGGATAACTTGTTTGTAGCAGAGCACTGCTCTAGTGGTGTGGTGGATCATATGTTTGTAGCAGAGCATTGCTTTGGTGGTGTGGAGGACCATATGCTTATATTAGAGCATTGATTTGGTTGTGTGGTGTTTCACATGTTTGTAGCAGAGGATTGCAGTAGTGGTGTGGTGGATCACATTTTTTTGTAGAGCATTGCTCTAGTGGTGTGATGGATCATATTTTTGTATAAGAGCATTGCTCTCGTTGTGTGAAGGATCACATGTTTGTAGCAGAGCATTGCTTTAGTGGTGTTGTGGAGCTAGTGTTTGCAAGAGAGCATTGCTCTAGTGGTGTGGAGGATTACATGTTTGTAGCAGAGGACTGTTCTAGTGGCGTGGTGGATCACATTTTTTTACTAGAGCATTGCTTTATTGGTGTGGTGGATCATATGTTTGTAGCAGAGCATTGCTCTAGTGGGGTGATGGATTACACGTTTGGAGCAGAGCATTGCTCCAGTGGTGTGATGGATCATATGATTGTAGGAAGCTATAGTGGTTTTTTGGATCAAATATTTGTAGTAGAGCATTGCTCTAGTGGTGTGGTGGATCACATGATTGTAGCATTGCATTCCTCTAGTGGTATGGTGGATCACATGTTTTTAACAAAGCATAGCTCTAGTGGTGTGGTGAAACACATGTTTTAGCAGAAAATTCGTCTATTGGTGTAGTGGATCACATGTTTTTAGCGATGCATTGCTCTAGTGGTGTGATGGATCACATGTTCGTAGCAGAGCATTGCTCTAATGGTGTGGTAGATTAAATGTTTGTAGCAGAGCATTGCGCTAGTGGTGCGGTGTATCACATTTTTGTAGGAGAGTATTGCGCTAATTTTGTGGTGGATCACATTTTTTTAGCAGAACATTGCTATAGTGGTGTGGTGGATTAAATGTTTGTACAGAGCATTGCTCCAGTTGTGTGGTGGACCACATGTTTGCAGCAGATCATTGTTCTTTTGGTGAGGTGAATCACATGTTTTTAGGAGGGCAATGCTGTAGTGGTGTGGTATATCACATTGCTGTAGTGGTTGGTGGATCACATGCTTGTAGCAGAGCATTGCTGTAATGGTGTGGTGGATTACATATTTGTAGCAGAGCATTGCGCTAGTTGTGTGGTGGATCTAATATTTGTAGCAGAGCATTGCTCTAGTGGTATGGTGGGTTACATGTTTGTAGCAGAGCATTGTTTTAATTGTGTGTTGGATCACAGGTTTGTAGCAGGTCATTGCTGTAATAGTGTGGTATATCATATATATGTAGTACAGCACTGCTCTAATGGTATTGTGGATCACATGCTTGTAGCAGAGCATTGCTCTAGTGTTGTGGTGGGTCACATGCTTGTAGCAGAGCATTTCCCTAGTGGTGTGTTGAATCATATGTTTTAAGCAGAGCGTTTCTCTATTGATGTGGTGGATCACATGTTTGTAGGAGGCTCTATTCGTGTGGTGGATCATATAAATGTAGCATAGCATTGTTCTAGTGTGTTTTGGATCACATGTTTGCAGCAGAGCATTGGTCTAGTGGTGTGGTGGATCATATGTTTGTAGTAGAGCATTGCTTCGGTGGTGTGGTGGATCATATGTTTATATTAGAGCTTTGATTTTGTTGTGTGGTGTTTCACATGTTTGTAGCAGAGGATTGCGGTAGTGGTGTGGTGGATTACATATTTTAGTAGAGCATTTATCTAGTGGTGTGGTGGATCATATTTTTGTAGAAGAGAATTGCTCTAGTCGTGTGGAAGATCACATGTTTGTAGCAGAGCATTGCTCTAGTGGTGTTGTGGAGCTAATGTTTGTAAGGGAGCATTGCTCTAGTGGTGTGTTGGATTACACGTTTGTAGCAGAGCACTGCTCTAGTGGCGTGGTGGATCACATTTTATTACTAGAGCATGTTTGTAGCAGAGGATTGCGGTAGTGGTGTGGTGGATTACATTTGTCAGTAGAGCATTGATTTAATGGTGTGGTGGATCATATTTTTGTAGAAGAGCATTGCTCTAGTCCTGTGGTGGATCACATGTATGTAGCAGAGCATTGCTCTAGTGAGGTGATGGATCACATGTTTGTAGCAGAGCATTGCTCTAGTGGCGTGATGGATCATAAGATTGTTGGAAGTTCTAGCGGTTCTTTGGATCAAATATTTGTAGCCGAGCATTGGTCTAGTGGTGTGGTGGATCACATGTCTGTAGCAGCGCATTCCTCTAGTGTTGTGTTGAATCACATGTTTAACAGAGCATAGCTCTAGTGGTGTGGTGAATCACATGTTTTAGCAGAAAATTCCCCTATTGGTGTAGTGGATCACATGTCTTTAGCAGAGCATTGCTCTAGTGGTGTGGTGGATCACATGCTTGTAGCAGAGCATTGCTCTAATGGGGTGGTGGATCACAGATTTGTAGCAGAGCATTGTGCTAGTGGTGTGGGTTATCACATGTTTGTAGGAGAGCATTGCGGTAATTGTGTAGTGGATCACATTTTTTTAGCAGAGCATTAGTCTAGTAGCGTGGTGGATTAAATGTTTGTATCAGAGCATTGCTCCAGTTGTGTGGTGGATCACATGTTTGCAGCAGAGCATTATTCTTTTGGTGAGGCGGATCATATGTTTTTTAGCAGGGCATTGCTGTAGTGGTGTGGTATATCACATTGCTCTAGTGGTTTGGTGGATCACATGCTAGTAGCAGAGCATTGTCCCAATGGTGTGGTCGATTACATGTTTTTAGCAGAGCATTGCGCTAGTGGTGTGGTGGATATAATATTTGTATCAGAGCATTGCTCTAGTGGTATGGTGGATTACATGTTTGTAGCAGAGCATTGCTCTAATGGTGTGGTGGATAACATGTTTGTAGAAGGTCATTGTTCTAGTAGTGTGGTATATCACATATTTCTAGTACAGCATTGCTCTAGTGGTATTGTGGATCACATTCCTATGGCAGGGCATTGCTCTAGTGTTGTGGTGGATCACATGTTTGTAGCAGAGCATAGTTCTAGTGGTGTGGTGGATTACATGTTTGTAGCAGAGTATTGCGCTAGTGATGTGGTGGATCTGATGTTTGTACCGGAGTCTATTGGTATGGTGGATTACATGTTTATAGCAGGGCATTGCTCTAACGATGTGGTGGAAGACATGTTTGTAGCAAAGCATTGCGGTATTGGTGTGGTGGATGACATGTTTGTAGTAGGCTCTAGTGGTGTGATGGATCACATTTTTGTAGCACAGTTTTGATTTAGTGATGTGGTGGATCACATGTTTGTAGTAAAGCATCGCTCTAGTGTTGTGGTGGATCACATATTTGTAGCATAGCATTGTTCTAGTGGTATGGTGGATCACATGTTTGTAGCAGAGCATTGCTCTAGTGGTGTTTTGGATCACATGTTTGTAGCAGAGCATTGCTCCAGTGGTGTGGCAGATCACTTGTTTGTAGCAGTGCATTGCTCTAGTGGTGTGGTGGATTACATGTTTTTATCAGAGCGTTGTTCTAGAGGTATGGTGGATCACATGTTTACAGGAACTTCTAGTGGTGTGGTGGATCACTTGAGTGTTGTAAGTGTGTTTTAGTAAGTCTTGTAGTAGTAGTAATGATAAAGCTGGATATGCTCAGGTATTATGTGCTGCATATGTTATGGAGGACTTGATGATGATGGTGAGAGATAATTGAGTATGTTTATTGAAGAGAGTAATAATGATGCTGTCTGAGACATGCTGGTCATTACATATTACTCTAGTTCACTTAAGTACAATGTTGTGATATTTTTGGATCTAGTTGAACTAAAAAATGTAGCTCATTTGTGAAGCAATCAAAATGTCACTCTATAAAAATGGCTTACAAATGTAATACCTGCTACCACTTGGGACAGACAACGGCTCTCTGATGACTGGGATCAATAATGGAGTGTGTGTGTGTGTGTGTGTGTGTGTGTGTGTGTGTGTGTGTGTGTGTGTGTGTGTGTGTGTGTGTGTGTGTG
>JAUUDZ010415680.1:0-14731 GCA_032361705.1 Panulirus versicolor | reverse complement strand
ACCCCAGACGTTTCACATGCCCTGGTTCAGTCCACTGAAAGCACGTCAACCCCAGTATACCACATCGTTCCAATTCACTCTATTCCTTGTACACCTCTCACCCTCCTGTATCTTCAGGCCCTGAATGCTCAAAATCTTTTTCACACGATCCTTCCATTTCTAATTTGGTCTCCCACTTCTTGTTCCCTCCAACTCTGACACACATATCCTTTTTCTCAATATTTCCTCACTCATTCCCTCCATATGTCTAAACCATTTCAACACAACCTCTTCTGCTCTCTCAACCATACTCTTTCTGTTTCCACATAACCCTCTTACCCTTTCATTACTTACAAGATAAAACCACTTCACACCACATATTGTCCTCAAACATCTCATTTCCAACACATTCACCCTCCTCCACAAAACCCTATCTATTGCCCATGCCCTGCAACCATATAACATTGTTGGAACTTCTATTCCCACGAACATACCCATTTTTGCTCTCTGAGATAACATTCTCCCCTTTCACACATTCTTCATCGCTCACACTACTGTTTTAAGTGCATGGTTACTGACCTACAGTTTGAGCAAAAAGAGTAACCCTCTGGAAAATACATACAAAGTTGGATGACCTAAGTGATGATGAAAACTTTTGATGTATCACTTCATAAGTAAAATAAACCTGTGTATGAAAATATATTAACCGTAAAATCATGTTAAATAGAGAGAAAGAAAGAATTAATCTATGTCTTTATCTCTTATCTGAGGTTTTCAGATGTCAATAACCCATCACTCTGCAGGCAAAGGACCAGGCCAACAGAAAAATGTTTGTTATAACTTTTGTAACATAATCCTAAATTTTCATTTCATGTATTTTTTTTCCTTTTTACTTTCACAAATTCAGCTGGATAATGCTATCAATACCACTGTTCAAGGAGTAAATCCTTCACACTACTGTTTAGCTTCAATTTTTAAACACCTGGTATCATTTCAAGTTTTAGTGGCTGATAATATTTTTCCATTAAATTTCTCATGCATTGTTTTTGGTATTTATTTGCTTGGTGTTAGACAACTTTTCATGTTTAAGAAATATGATATCAAAAGACCATATCAGTATAAAAAAGGGACAACATAGCAGGAAATCACAACAGAATATTACTCAAGTATATAGCCTACATTACAAGTAGAAACTCCATAATGCCATATATCTACCTTATTTCTTCTCTTTTTCATTAAAATTAACTAGAGGTTGGGATAATATCAACTGTGATTAGTACTAGGAAATCAAAGCAAACTGATGGTCATCCTCAGGTGAGATGAGTATGGTGCCTTAAAACAACTAGAAATAAGCCAAACTATCTACAGAATCGTGGCAATAGATTCAGTCATGGATGTTACTGGTTTTCTTACTCTGCAATTGTTTTTGGCAGTGGTTGCTGTCGGAGATTTTGGTCCATTTCCTCTTCCTCCTCCCTATCAAGTCTTGTCTTCCTTCCTTCAAATGGTTTCAGTGCCTTTTTCCACCACTTACTGCAGCACCGCATCTTGTAAAACATAAGACTTTTAACTCTTGTAAAAGATAAATGCTGAAAAATTAAAATTCAAAATTCCTGTACTCCTATAAAGCTATCATGCTTTTGGCTGTTCCCTTTCAGTATACTCCTCAACTTTTGACTGTTTTGCTCATGACTTTGGCTATTTTTCAAATAAATGCAAAACCATTTACCACTGAGATAAGTAAGAGTGTTATTATCCATTTACCACCGAGATAAGTAAGAGTGTTATTATGTCATCAACATTATTACCAATCATGCTGTAAATGAGAGACTTGTAAATTCATAACCTAATAAAACATTACTCATATGGATTCACATGCACAAAAGTCAGACATATATGTACGTGAAGCATTTGGGGTAAACCATGGAAAGGTCTATGGTTTCGGTGCATTACACATGACAACTAGAGATGAGTGTGAATGAATGTGGCCTCTTACTGTCTGTTTTCCTGGCACTACCTTGCTGAAGCTGGGATTAGCTAAGCTGTTTCCTGTGGGGCAGGGTAGCACCAGGAATGGATAAAGGCAAAAAAGTATGTGTATATATGTATATGTCTGTGTATGTGTATGTATATGTATGTATACATGTATATGTTGATTTGTATACATATATGGGCATTTATGTATATATGTGTACAAGTGGTTTGGCCATTCTTCATGTTTCCTGGCGCTACCTTGCCGATGCAGAAAGCAGCGATTAAGTATAATAAATAAATATGTGTGTGTGTGCATGTGTATACACACTACTTTTCATTAATAATTATCCAGGATTTATTCATATGAAAGAGTCCTGATGTTACCCAGGACCTTTCTAAAGGCTCCTGCAGTTCAAAGCTGCATTCCTTCCAATAGCAGGGGAATGTGGACTCCTTTGGAGTGAGAAGTTCTACGAAAAAGACTGTACTTCTAGTGAAACATCCTCAATGGTATGCATACACCAGTGAATTCTTTGTGCCTTCATGCAAATGCTTTTGTTCATGGCAACAGGAATTCATCACCAAATAACAGTGATGGTGTATTCAAATCAAACAATATCAGGTATTATCTACAGTATAAAACTGTACTATGATGCAATTCAATACAGAAAAATCAAACCAAACTGAATGACAAATTTACATTCTTCTAGTAAATGTTTACTTTTGTAAAGTATGTTACTTACATTATCACGAATCTGCTGTAGTTGTGTAATATGATTGTCTAACTCCTTGATCTCTCTTACACCATTGCTTATTTGCTGCTGCAGATCATCAATCTGCTGCCTGACTCCCTTGTGTTCCTGTTGGGCCTTCTCACTGGTCTCCTGTGAAACAACAACTTCTTTACTAAATCTTTTTATTGCTACTGTATTTCATCAAAGCAAGCATGGAACATTGCTTTTGTCCTCAATCAATCAATGTGCCTTCCTGCCACAAGATGAATTTTGAGGGATTTTTTTTTTAGAATGCTCATAGAAGGCAACTCAAACAAGGCATACATACCTCAATATCTCTCATGTTAACATGGCGGACAATCATGCATCAACTTCATGGAACATGCTGCATCCCTCTGCAAGCCCATAAGCAGTTTCCTAGTAATCTAAACACAATCTTTCATCATCATTAACTCCAACCCAATTTTCATATGTCAGATCATAAACATACACCTCTGATATCATTCATAAACACTTTCAACCCATGCCTAGTGCATGAAAATGATACATGGACTACCAAACTTAGACAAAAACTTCTTACTCTCATCTTTGCACACTAAGTTGACTCATCAGGTGAAATAAATGTTTTCATTTACACCACCTTCATGTATACAGTGCTTTCATTGCAACTTAATCCCAAGACTCTTCTAACATCTTCATCCCTTTCAAAAACTAGTGCCTTACTTTGTGTCATATCACTTTCAGCATCTGCTGTTTGCATACATCACTGAAATGAACCTATTTTCTTCCAACTTTTCCTCTAATTCAGCTAACAATACAACATCTTCAGTACAGAGCAAATGTGGCAACTTCCATTTTGTTCCTCCATTCATGTGTATTGTACTACAATCACCCCACCTTGCTCTCACTTTGGAGAGAAGAATATACATTACGACTACAAAGTATTTGGAAACTCTCTAACTAAAGTAGATGAATAAAAGGACCTTGGAGTTGTCATTAGCAACAATTAGAAACACACCTAACAGTATCAACCAGAAAGTAAAAAAGGTAACCAAATGCTAGGTTTCATAGCCAGGGACACAGATTACAAGACACCAGAAACAATTCTCAAACTCCATAATTATCTAATAAGACCATGCCTTGAATATGAAGTCCAATATTGGTCCCCAAACTATAAAAAAGGCAAGGAAAAATTAGAGCAAGCACAAAGAAGCATGACAAAACTGATCCCATCCCTTAGAAATCTGGCATATGAAGAGGCTAAAATGACTGGATCTTTTCTCCCTTAAAAAACATAGACTTCACAGTGACTTAATCCAAGCTTTCAAAATTCTGAACAAATTTGATAAAGTAAGCCATGCACATCTTTCTGAAATACAAGAAAATGTGGTTACTAACACAAATGAAATAAAACTCAAAGCTAAAAGATGTAGCACAAATGTGGAAAAAAGTCTCTTTTCCCATAGGTGTGTTGGTCACTGAAATAAGTTACTGTCACATGTAGTGAATGCTAAAAGTATAAATACCCTCAAAAGTTGTTTAAACAAATATTCTATAAATTCATGTATGCTCTGAAAAAAAGAACAGAAATAAATGTATAAACAACAACAGTAACGGGGACACTAGAGGGCTAATGTGCAGCAGCAGGGAGACTGATAGCTTAAAAAACTACTGAGCAGAATAATTTTTTTTGTCATTATATCTTATCTTTTATTTTTTAAGACAACCTAATTGTGGGCCAAGCAGGCCTCCTGTTGTCTGTCTTTTTTTCTGTAACTCGTGTAAACTCTCATTCTTATGTAATGCCCTATCCATGAAAACATTTAATAAACATAGTGATAACACATAACCTTAAACATGCTTCATGTGAAAGTTGATATGCTGTCTTAGGCCAGTTTCAGGAGTTTTTTAAAGTTGCATTGCTTGTATCAGTGGAAGTGAAAAGTAGATAGGCAGCTGTTTCTATGACTTTCTTTTTAGGTGTGAAGTTGGTTTGTGGCTGATTTTTGAGTAGTACCTCAGGAGTGAATTTGTGTGTTCTCTGAGGGATGGGAGTTCATTAGAACAGGTCAGGAGTGCTTCGTAAGTGGGGGGTGGAATAGTGCAGTAAAAGTGAATTTCTTTACAGTACACCAGGGTCTTGTGACTGACTGTGTTGAGGAAGGAGTGCAAGGAATAGAGTGAACTGGGATGATGTGGTATACCTGGGTCGACGTGCTGTCAACGGACTAAACCAGGGCATGTGAAACGTCTGGGGTAACCTAGGAAAGGTCTGTGGATAGGGAGCAGTGGTTTTCTGTGCATTAAACATGACAGCTAGAGACTGAGTGTGAACGAATGTGGCCTTTTTTGTATGTTTTCCTGGTGCTACCTCAATGACCGTTTCCTGTGGGGAGGGGTAGTGCCAGGAATGGATGAAGACTGTATCACTATCAGATGATTAAAGGGAATAAAGCCTTGTTGAGGTTCTTTCTCCTAATGAGTCCATCATTTACCTACTTCTGCTTGTAGCTTGAAGCTGCTGGGGCCCCATACAAGGGGTCCTGGAGCTGGATAAACAATATAATATCATAAGCATCCTAAAAAGTGACCAAAGCACACAGCAGATCATTCTCCAATATATAATGAATGTCAGATAAAGAAAACAATCGGGATACTGATCCATGGAATGGAAAAGCCAGTCTGGTACCAGATGTCTTGGTGGGAATCCTAAAGAATTCTGGGATTTTGGGCAGCTAGGAAGAGTAAGTTAATGGCATACTGGTACCTTATTAGCCAAATGCAGATTCATGGCTAAGGGTTAGTGAAGGGTGGGGAAGGGCAGCACTTCATCAGAAACAATGATGGTTGTGAGGGCCTAATGTTGATTTTTACAGCGATTATCCTAATCTCTCATGCTCGCAGGACAGACCAAAGGACAGAAATGGCTACAACCTTCATCTTCATCACTAGTCACTCAATACTCTAATACCCATGCAGCCATAAAAATATGCATATCATGTCATACATGGGTGCAAGCAATACAACCAAGGCCACATGCACCTCTTGTAAGAATTAAGTTTCAAAACTAAAGTCTCCAACCCAAACCCTACAGAACAGTAAAGGGCATGGATGCTAAACTCTCATTGGATTAATTACTACCCATTATCATACTACAACAGACCACAAAATTTACCTGTGCTGAAACAAACTTATAAGCAATATAAAGCTTGGTCAGATGTTCTAGTTCCCGCTGCACTTTCTGAAATTCCAGGTACATGGTTCGTTCCTCCTTTAGCTTGCTAAGTGTAGGAGTAATCTCCTCCTGAAGGATCTATAACAAGAAAAAGATTCTATAAATTAATTTCATTGCTGTTCACTGTGTATCTTAAGCAGCATCTTGCAAGATATCCATCTAAACACTTAAAAAATTAATTCATCAACCATTACAGCATTATCATATTAGATTAACTCACATCATTGATCTCCTTCAGCTTAGCATCCTTCTTTTCAATTGTCTTCTGTGCCTGTTGCTTTTTGGATTCATACATGCGGGTACCAGCAGCTTCTTCAATCATTGCAAGAATCTATAACAATAAAGCACCAAGGGTTTTTCTGAACAGTCCCCAATCAATACAGTATGTTATAATCTGAAAGATATCAACACATATTCATATCTAATGAGCCAGTCTATATAATTAAAGCAGACTGTACAGTATATGCTGCATACTTTCAATACCAATGAGACTACACCACCTTGCATACTTGTTCTGTTACCTTTGACCACCTATACCAATTCTTACCGACACATTCTCTCATATCTCCCTATATATCCACCTCTAATGACTTTTCTAGAGGAATATACGGAAAAGGTGTTTCTTACAAAAATCTTAACCACAAAAAGATTAAGTTGAACCTCCTTTTTTTTTTATGTAAGTGCAACTTCTTTGCTTCAATTTAAGTCTAAGAAATATATGATCATTACATTAATTGTTATAATGAAAATGAAAATTTAAGATTAACAGAAAACCACACTGAATGCAATCCAGTGCATTGGGCATAACAGCACAGGGCAAAATGGCAAAGCATGTGTTAAGAATTTACATGACCAAATACAGGAAGTTCAAGAGCATTGGACAAATGTAAAATAATATGAATGGAAGCCATTATGAAAACACATGGAACTGTCATATGCACTGGCATATGACATATTATGTCTGTCAGTGTATGTCACTTCACATTAACTGTACCTTAGCCCCCTTAACTTCAGGTGCAATAATTGTTGCTGTTACTGGACCTTCTTATGAAAATACATCTCCTCAAGTGGAATGGACAAAATAATGATGCATAATCTTACTTAGGGCGATACACTGTTAAAATTTTTCTATACATCCTCTTCTCCATGTTTCTTAAGGCAATTTTGAAATGGACATATATATCACTGTGCTCCTGTAAAACGCTTTTGGTGTAGTTCTCTAATAAAAGGCTTAGTACTATATCTTTGATCCATCTCGGACACACATTCCCCAAATCTTTTCGTAGTTAGCTTTCAAAGGTGATATTCCCCTTTGGTTTCATTCTATGTCTTCTCCCAGTAATGTGCCTTTCACCCAGCTATCTTTTAAATTAAAAACTAAATAAATGTTGAGAAGCCATAGAACGATCACATATACCACTAGGAGACCAGAAACAAGACCATGGCCTCATTTTATTGTTTTCCTCTTAACTTTGCATTTGATTAAGTTGAATGTCACTGACCCAGTACACGACCAATGCCAAAGCACATCTCTGTCCACCTGTAGTTTGCCATGCCCATTACCTTTAATATTTTTTCTTTTTTAGGTAGGGCTCAAATCCTGGTAAATCAATTACATAGGTCAAAAATACCAATGGTCCTATGAGTAAATCCTGTCAGATACTATATTTCATTTCTACACAGTTCAAAAAGGCAATTCAGAAATATGAAATCTGTTACTTTTGATGAAGATAATCATGGGGAAGATTGCATGCAATGACACACTATAACTGTAAAGTACAAAAAGGGTGTTCTACATAAAAGGGGCCATATCATTTAAATTTCTTTTAATACCATACAACTAAGTTTTCAGACACTGTCTTCATTCAAAGTCTCATCCCTCTACACGTTCCATTCATTCACAACTCTGTTACTTTGGGGATACTCAACATCTCACAAGCACATTTCTTGCAGATTTTTTATTCAACCATCGCTTTCCATATGCCTTGATGTTGTTGCTCTCCCTTTTCTGTAAGTAGCATTACAGAAAAGGGAGAGGCCACTGTTTTTATAAGCTGTCTGCATGTGTCCCTGCCTCCAAGGCCTGGTAGTAAGGCATGCATCTGGCTGCTACTTTCCCCAGTTTCTGTGTATAGACTGGCCACTTGAGAAATGCCCTTTATGATACCTCATTCTTCCCTTGAACAGTTAAGCTCTGGAATTCTCTTCCTCCTTTTGTCTTACCTTCTTTAAATAACTTTTCTACTTTTGAGGGTAAGGTTTGTAAACATCATTGCTCATCAACTTACTAATAACACTATCTCCTCCCAAGTATGGGGTGAGAAGTGAACTTCTGGAACAGAATAGCTGTGCTCTACGTTTTTCTTTGGATAGATTTTTTGGCAGCCAATTAATCTTTCCTAAGAAAACAACAACATTCCATGTAAAACTGGTTTCTTTCACATAAAACCAGAAAAAATGAAAAAAATAATTCTGAATTGAAATTCATTTTAGTTTTCTATACAATCAACTTGGGTTTTTGCCAAGAACAAACCACCTAATCACTGTAAGTTTTAAAAAAGACTGGTAAGGCATTTCAAAGCTTTACATTGGTGAAATTGGAAAGTGAACATGAAAAATACTATGGCTGATAAACTAAAAAAAATTGGATCACGAAGTTTTCCAAAATTGTTCATTCTCTTTTTTTAGCTTTCACCTTATCTTAATCTTTCAACTTTTTATTACTCCATTGGTTGGCTTAATTGTCTAGGTATGCTAGGGCGGGGTTTTAGAATTTTGCTAGATTTATGGTTTGGCTGTAAATTCTTTTTTCTTAGAAAACAATACATCCCCATTTCATGCAGTTAAACAGTTATACAGTGATATAACGCGAATCAGTATACCAATCTCAATATAGTGCAGGCACCTGAATTGCTCCCATTTTTTCATTATAATGCACGCCTAGCTGACCTGCATGCCACTGGGTGTTGATGCTGCACAACAAACCAAGCATCAGTTCTCTGCAAGCATTCAAAAAGTAAGGATGAGTGGTTTGCCATTTGTTTATTTCTACACTTCTACCCACTTGAACCGGTCACCATTAAGCCTAAGCATCCATCAATTCCAGCATCCACAAAAGACCTTGTCTGCCTCTCTATACATTTTCAAAGGCAATGTCACACTTACATTTCACTCCTTTGTCATCTCTCCTTTACCTCTGACCATTACATGTTCACTTTTCCAATTGATGTATCACATATAATATTCTAAATATCCATGCAAGTATGTGTGAAGAAAAGATCCAGCAATGATGGTGTAATAATCCACCTCAACTCTGGGTGCTCACTGACATGCTGGTAAAGGAAAATAATTCAAAAACTTGTCTCCATGAATATCAACATAGAGAATCCAAATTTTGATAGACTATCACCTTATAACTGAAATTTTCCTCATTATCAGTTCTTTATCATCTCTGATTAGTGAACATTTCACAGCTTCATGTACCATCATGATTGTTCCATTGTTGCACATTTGTTCAGGATCAATTTTTTCTTAGCATTATATAATATCAACACCACTATGCTCTTCTTCCCTACACCTTCATTTCCTATTACGTGATGTTTCAACGGACCATCCTCCATTACTTCTTGAAACTTAAAGTCTTCTTTCATTAAGAGAGCCAGTCCTACCACTCCTTTGCCTTCTCTTTAGCTCCTTACTATCATGTACCCTTCTGAATAAAGTAGGTGAGATCTTAAGCTTCATTTCCACAACTCCAACAATATCAGGCGCATTTTCCCTTGTAAAATTCTTGAATTCCATCTCTTTGCCATTAACTTTTAATACATCATTTGAATACATCATCTTCTTATAGTCCTGTCCTCTCTGTGGTGCTAGCAGGACTGGTCCATCCTCTTGCTTCATTTGGTGTCTCCATTTTTTTTTATCTTCTCAAATTATTCTTTGCTTCTCTCCCTCACTTCCTATGATTTATCATGTCTGATGAATAGCATCACCAAATTCCATATAGCCTTTAAGTTTCTTAGCTCTTCTAACAAGGTAATTTCCAGCAAAGATGGCTCCATGTCAAATGTAACTGTAACAGTTCGAACCCTTATGTCTTGATTGTACCATCAATTCTTCTCCATTCTTTTATCAAGAATACATCTGGCAATTCAATAGTCTCCTGTAATATTCTAATAAGCAATTCTTTCTTTCTGAGTGTGTTCATATGTGTGATTAATAAAGTATGGGAAGGAGTTTCAGAATTGTAAGACCCATCTGCAGATCATTATTAGTTTCATGTTGTCTTCCCAAAGATGTTTCTCTGTTAATTCTGAAACACTTCTCATTATCAACACCACCAAATACTAGTAATCTGTCACTTTTGCCACAAGCAAGCCTTCATGGCACAGAGAAATGAAAAAATTACTTTTAACCACTATACCAAAAATGCATAATAATATATCTCTCATCTGCACTAATATGCATACAATTCACAGGGGTTGAGCAAATTCACTAAAATTCCTGGGAGACCTACCTGTCTCACTGTCCTGTTTGGACCTAATACAACTGTAAAACACAATACAGATATGTAATGGTCTCTCAGATGTCCCTACTCAGTACACTGACATATTATGCAAGATCTTAAAACTAAGACTACAACTTCCTCAGTATCTGTTAAAGAGATCTGTAGATTTGAGCTTTTATTTACCTAAGATGGTCCCTTTAAAAACACTCACACAAGACATTCTCATAGCTTAATACTCTTTTATTAAATGTTCTACTTCTTCTTCAATGTCTCCCTAAATACATTATTCAAATATTTACATGAGAAATCCAGGTTTCTTTATACCTAAGTACAAAATACAACTAACAGTTATAAGAATCTAAAGGAATCTTTTAAATACACATTTTTGTTATTCTACTAACATACCTCTGGAGGCTTCATGTTAAGCACTTTGGTTATGCGTCCCTGCATAATGAGGAAGTGTGGGTTATTCACGTTGAGCTGTACTGAACGGAAGAAATCCTGAACTCTACTATTCTGGACTGTAGTGCCGTTTATCATGTACTTGTTACGCCCACCAATTACAACCTGAATGAAAGTAAGTATGCAAATCATTCTCATTAAAACGCTTTTGAATATAAGATCAGTACCTTAGTTATTACTCAACTTTACACTTCTTCTATAACAAACTTTTCCAGTTTCTCACTCGAATCTACCACCAATGCTGTGACAACAGCAAACAACAGCTGAATCATTTCTCAGGCCCCCCTCACCTCTTACAGGCTGCATGCACCCCTCTCTCTAAGACCCTTGCATTTACCTCCCTCATCAAGATTGTTTTCATGTAGACACTTACCTGTCGAGTAATGGTGACTTCATCATAGTGGTCATAACCTATAGGGCTTTGTTTCTTGTCAATGTTGTCAAAGGTGATCGTTACTGTAGCCTTGGTCACACCTGCTTGTCCATTTTTATATACTAGTTCCTGCAAGTTAGTAGCACGCACCTGAAATAAAAGAATACATTCAAGCCATCAAGCGACTTACCTCTCAGCATCTATCTCTTTGAGAATTCATTAGATATGAAGAACTTATTTGAAATATCCTTAAAACACAGGCCTGTTATCATCCAGTAAGGAAAGATGGTATTCCAAAAAGGGAGGAGGGGAAGGAAAGGAAGGGAAACAAATGGATAATCAGAGAACCCTGCTTATAGTTATTTTTTTTTTCATAATCAAAATCACATTTCCCATCTATGGACAGAACCATATGAACAAAAAAAAATATATCCACAAAAAGGAGGAATATAGGGAAAACTTATAAACAAAACAAAGTTAAACTTACCCTTAATGATTACTTACCTCCTGATCCAAATTATCCCATTCATATATAAAGCCACACATAGGAGATAAATTAGATGTATTACCCTATGAAAAATGCTAAAACTTTCAGATCAGGGTATCTTTTTAGCTCCAAAAACTTTTGCTTTTGATACTGTGATAAAATGAAAAGCTTCAATACTTAACATAATCACAGAAAATATGTCATAAAGCTTCCCCTAGCCAACAGTATAAATACAAAGCAGATAGTGACACAATCTCATTAAAATATAAGCACTTAAGGGTATGCTTTCAGACCCTAAAACTTTTTTCTTTTAAAACCGTAATGTAATGAAACATTTCTATACTTGAAATAATGTTGGAAAATATCTTAAAATTCTTCCCCTAGCTGACAGACATCCAATAAATATGAAGAAAATAAAAGAAAAAAATCCTTTAAACAGAACTTACTTAATAACAGGAAAATATCTCATAATACATCCCCAAGCCAACAGATACCCAATATATATGAAGTGAATAGTCATGCAATCTTTAATACGTAATTACAGGACTTAATGACCCCATACAATATTTCGACCCCAGATTTGTATTCAGCATGAAAAATACGTATACTGAGGTTTTCAGGCAAATCTGTTTTCCTCTGAAAAATAACAAAAATTGTAGGTAATACTTCAGGGTATTCTTTAACCTAAAAAACTTTTTGTCTTCAACTTCAAATAAAACAATGGAATTATTCTATACTTCAAATAATCAAGGAAAATATCTTATAACTCTTCCCTAAGCTGACAAATACAAAGCAAATAATCACAGAATCTTTAAATTCTACATTACAGGCCTTAATGATCCCCAGACAGTATTTCAACCCCAGATTGGTATTCAGCATGAAAAGTAAGCCTTACACTGAGACTTTCAAGCTAATCAATTACCCTTACATAAATACCAAAAATTGCAGGTAACAGTTCAAGTCATTTCTTAGCCTTAAAAACATTTTGTCTTAAACTTCTTATATAGCATTAGGAAATGCTTTTATACTTGAAATAATCACAGAAAATATCTTATGTTTCTTTCCCATGCTAACATATACCTAATTAATAAGAAAGTCATAAAATCTTTAAATACTTAATTACAAGGCTAAATGATTCCCAGACAATATTTTGACCACATATTTGTATTCAGCATGAAAAACAGGCCTTATATATTTCTAAGCAAGTATATGATCCTTGGAAAAATACAAGATACAAAACCTTTTTGTATTCAACTTCAAATATAACATAATGGAATGCTTTTGTTTGTAAAAATCATGAGAAAATATCACATAATGCTTCCCCATGCTGACAAATACCTAATAAATATGAAGCAAATAATCACAGAATCTTTACATCCTTAATTACAGGCCTTAATGATCCCCAGACAAAAGTACAACCCCCAGATTCATATTCAGCACAAAAACTAGTCCTTATATTGACGTTTTCAAGTAAATCTATTGCCCTCAGAAAAATACCAAAAATTGCAGGTGAAGTTCAGGGTATTTTTAGCCCTAAATTTTTTTCTTAAACTTGAAATATAACGTAATGAAATTTTCATATACTTTAAATAACCATGGAAAATATCTCATAATGCTTCCTCAAGCTGACATAAACCCAATAAAAACAAAGCAAATAATCAGTTTTTAAATCTATATTATTGGACTTAATGAAACAGGTTTACAGGCAGTGACCACTGAGGTTTTCTGTCCATCTATCTATATCTCTGATGCCTGTTCCATTTAGAACTTCCTTAAGGGAGTGGCCATGGCAATAGTCTCCATAACCAGTGAGCTCCACTTCGGCTTCTTAGCCTTTAGTGCCTCACCCTCAACAGGCCACTAGTAGAGGGTAACTCTAGCAGTGTTTGCAGAGGTTCCTACCTAATGTTCCAACCAACTACTTCTACCTAATGCTCCTATCAACAATTTCTACCTAATGCTCCTGCCTAAATGTTCCTACCATATACTTTTATCTACTGATCCTACCATTTTGCTAAAAGTCAGGTCTAGCAAATAGTGCTCACTGCAAGAAAACCTAGAGTTATGAAGAATGACATGTGTGAGTTAAGTGTTGTCATGTGTTACATGTGACAAAGAAAGACTGTTTGTTTGTAGACAGAATGCCAGTAATCTATATGTGGGTGAAGCAAAGAGAATGGCAGCTACTTAGGTCAAAGGAGTGCAACTTGGCAACCAATGAAGTGCTACCTCACTAAGCAGCTGTCACTAACCCTTCCGACATCCAGTTGGGTAGTACTGGTAATATACCTCCCTGGTCGTTGGCTGCCTACTAACTACTGAGGTCTTCAAGCACATCTATTACTCTCAGAAATTTTTTTTAGTCAAAGAACTTTCTGTCTTAAAATATAATGAAACTGAAATGCTTCTCAACTTGAAATGATTACGGAAAATATCTCATAATGCTTCTCTATGACGAATGATACTCAAGAAGTACAATCATTAAATACTTAATGGCCCCCAGACAATAATTTGTCCCCACATACATATTCAGCATGAAAAATTGTCCTTTTATTGAAGTTTTCAAGAAAATCATTATATTACAATTTTAGAAGGAAAAGTTTTAGGGGTTAAAAATACCCAGAGCTATTACCTGCAATTTTTGGTATTTTTCGAATGGTAATAGATTTATTTGAAAACTTCAGTACAAGGACCATCTTTCATAGAATACAAGTCTGGGGTTGTAATATATTTTTTTTTTCTGGAGGGGTGGGGGGTTCTTAAGGCCTGTAAGTAAATGGATAAATGAAAAAAAAATGTCATTATTCACTTCATATTTACTGGGTATGTGTTGGTTAGGGAAACCATCACGGGATACTTTCCATGATTAATTCAAGTATGAAATGTTTGAGTGCAATACATGGTGTGAGGTGGTTTGACTGAGTAAGTAATGAAAGGATAAGAGAGATGTGTGGTAATAAAAAGAGTTTGGTTGAGA
>JAUUDZ010415669.1:0-14731 GCA_032361705.1 Panulirus versicolor | reverse complement strand
GGGGGGGGGGGGGTTACACTTTTGGGTAACAGACTCTGTATTCTTTATTATTTGGGGTTTCCACAATGATGTAGAGGACATGGTTAAGCTTAAACTGATAGACTGCATGTCAACTGTAGTGTTGAAAACCAGTGCTGTGAAACAAGCAAGATTTATTAAGGAAAATGTGAAGACCACTTTTGCACCATTGAATTTAACCCAAAGTTACTGCTTTCCAATTATGAGATGCTACACATCAGATTAAAGAAAAGAAATATGCAAGTACTGAAGCAAGGTGGGGAGGGAAAACAGGCATAAAAATGTAGAATGGAATCATCAGCATACAAGTAATTAGGGTCAGAGTAGAAGAAAGATCATTTATAGAGACAAAATAAGGTAGGTAATGGGAAAGAACCCAAAGGAACACTAATGCTGAAATATGAAGGAGAGGTCACTCCATCAGTGACTACTGTGACAAAGACTTGAAATAAAACTACGCATTACAGAACAGAGAAAACCAGAAAAGCCAAAGGAAGGATGATATTGTCAAAGCTCTCTCTTATCTTCATGCAAGCATACTTAAAATTGACTATCATATGGATGTCCCTATTATATAAAGTCTGGCAGGAGCCAAAAACAAAAACAAATCATACTCATTCCATGCCCATCAGTCTAAATTTCATGTTACGTGAAAACTTCAGGATGATTTGTAGTCTATGAGCTCCCCATCAAAACTGGTAAAGCTCTGCCAAGTTGTATTGTGTTACTCCTAGATTTGAGAAAACCAAGTTATGCTTTAACAGACTACCTGTGAAGTAGCTCTACACGATTACTACCTATTGCATACTATATGGGAGTTCCTCAAGGTCTGGGGAAAAATAACTTAAGTTTCACTAAAATGAACCAACTCAAAAAATGCCTAGTTAACTACAAGATAATGTTTTCACCATATACAAATAGGGTTATCAAAGCTATGTCAACAGTGAATAAGTGCACAGTTTATGTTCACTTGCCTTCCCTGAAGAACAAAGCAAGGAACAACCATACATTTACGTCTTTTTTAAAACTTGCACCAGAGAAACTGCTGAAGCCTCAAAAGCAGTTCTGGATAATGATAGTGGGAAAGGTACAAGGTGGGCTGATTCCCTCTGTCAGCTAAATGAATTAGTGTAGTTACATTTTCTTTACAAAGTCTGTCAACTGATGATTAGTAAACAACTGCTAGCCTGCTGTGGCCATTATCGATTGTTAGTAAATATCTCAATGTTACTTCAGGTCCAAAAGTGGTCTCAATGAAGGGTAAGACCCTGTTGTTCCTTGTTTTGTCATCAGGCTCAGAGATTATTTATTCTTTTATATACAAAGGGACATTTCATACTAAGGCTTTAGCTAGTACAATTAAGTAGAGACACACACACAAAAAAAAGGGGAGATTGAATGTTAAGTAATCAGATGTTACACATGATGGGCACTGAAAGCTTAAATATTTGCAGATTTGTCAATATGGTATCAAGGTTATTACTACTCATTAAAGAATATAAGTAGCCTGTACTCAATTATGGATGACACTGCTTCCTCTTGCAACATCTACCTATGACTCATACTTCACTAACTGCATTTACAGCAATGATAAATTGAAAATAAAGGTAACAGAAAATCTTATAACAGTATTATTTTTTACTATTCTCAATAGAAAATCACCTTTTTTCCCAGCCACTCTGACCAACACTGCAGCTCACATTTAAGGTTTGCAAGATAACACACTATTAGAAGGGAAGGTCCACTTTCTCCCCAAAACTCGCTTCTCAGTTTGTGACTGGATTCCTAGGATGATTTACATTTGTTAGAGTGGGAAGATGCTGCTCTTTTCTCAACAAATACACTGGTGGCAAGCCTCAAGCAGTGCTGATGCAAGAGCAAAGATTATTTGGCTTAAATTTCTCTCAAGTCTCTCAGACCAGATATCCTTGACTTTGAAGGGACGTGAGCAACCTGGCTACAGGGTGCATGACAGTGAATCATTAAGTCGTTGGGAGTATTACACTATACATGGCCTCCTGTGCATATACTGTGATTAAGAATCTCAAAGCATTACACTGAAGAGTAAGACTCTATAAGATAACTGGCCACAGTAACTTTCAAGGTAGCAGCAACATTCTTAGGAACACTGCAAGTCTCTCTAGCAAAACTGTGTACTTGCTGCATCACAAAATAAGTTACAGAACCTGACAACCCTGTATTTCCTGCAGAACTCTTAGTCAATTTTTAATATACAAAACTCTGACTTATAAGTCTATATAAAGACTAGTGGCTTGGTCTGTGTATGAAGACAGGTAAATACCAAAACTTGTTTCCAAACACAATAAATAGGCAACAGGTAATGGGAGCTATGAACACATGCTACTGGAAAACACATGAATAACCAGTAATGATGTTGCAGCAGCAGCATTTGTGACACACACAGGGTGACAATAAATAGCAAAAAAAAAAAAAGCTATATGTTGTCACCACTGATTTTGTTACAGCCCATATTAACACAAAATATCACCTGAAACCCTCACTATCAAAAGCTTTTATTGGTAAAAATTATAAATCACCTTGGAATTCAAAAGGCTTTCCCTTAATTTCATGATGAAGAAAAAAAAAAAATGCTAAGCATGGAAATACTCCATGATAATGGTGAGTCACAACTGCTGCCACTTAAATCTTGATTTTATGCTATGGCTATTCACTTTAAGGATGCACTGTAGTTTATGTGAGCACTTGAGTTCTTCCTTTTTGTATATTTTCCTATACAATATGGTATAATGAACACCAAGAAAATATTATTGATACACACAGTTCACAGACCTCCTGAGGTTCATCTGCCAGTGTTCACAAATTAGTGATCACCACATAAAAAAAAAAAAGATCTATGCACACTCTGATGTTATGTTGGGTCGTGCTTAGAATACAAGGCAAGAGTATCATAGAACCCCTGCATAGCTGTCACCAGTGAAAACTCTCACAAACATGTATCTTTTGCCACATTAGACAAGAATTGACTGATGTACAGCATAGCACTGTAAGTGTAGTACTCAAATGAGCAATTTCACTGTCTGAGTCTTGTCTCTAGCGGCACACACAGTGGACCAAATAACAAAACTGAAAATAAGCACAGGTCTAGTCTCAACACAGCCTGGGCACTGGTCATATATAATCTAGTTCCTGGGAGCAGCTACAGAACTGTTGGTAGCTGCCATTGTAACGTCTCCACTCCCTTGCCCTCCCCCTCCTCCACCTTCCCGAGGCGGACTCTTGACATGAATCTGATTCTTGATGAGCGCTGACCGGAGTATGAGACCCTTGACTCTCATGATGTGTTCACGACCCATCTCCAGAGATCGCTCAAAAGTCATACTCCTTTCTTCTACGGCCTTGGCATATAGGATCTGTAAATGTTTCATTTTCACTGTGACAAATATATTAGCCAAATAAGAGTATGACTAATTTTTTTCTTTAACTTCAAACCAAGATGATGAAAGCAAATTAACATATTTTGGTTATCTGATATTCAACAGCACCTGGTATCAAAGACTGAATGACAACATTCAAAACAATAGCAATTAGCATAGTGATTCTATCACAACATACTTGAAGCAATTGGCTCGAAATAAATCATAAACGTGTATGCATGAAAAGAATATAGACTGCCTTAGGAATCATATATACAAAAGAAAGCAATAAATCTGATTGGGGGCATAATGTGAGGAATAATGACAAAGAATGTGAAACAGCTTTCTACAATGGTTACTGTCAAGGCTGATAAAATGTGACATATAACCTGGTGGGGCTGTAAAATATAAAGCTATGCAAAGGCAGAGACAGTTACCGAGTAAATTTTGGAGTAGAATAAATGAAAGAAGACCATCTCTTCCAGTTCTCACAGTAGTCCCTTGATGGATGAACGAGACCAACCAGTCTAGTTTATACTATACTTCATGAATATGCTGAGGTGGGTTTCTGGTGCTTATGCCATTAGAAATGCTAGTGTCAGTGACCAGATGTACGATGATTGTACCCTAAGAGTGTTAAATGCTTGTAGACACAATAAACATTAGCTATGTACTGCCTTTGAAAATATATGGGGGCAACAGAAAATGCTTTTCATGGACATTGTTTTGTCCTCAAGCATTTCATTTCAGTCATATCTACCCTCTTCCTTCCATATCTGTCTATATAAGGGCCATGTTTTGCATCCATTTAATACCAACAGAATTCCTGTATCATCAAATATACTCAACTTTTGCACTCATCAACAATGACCTCTCTTACCATGCACTCTCTCATGAGCTCCAGACCCTAGCCCTCTAACCAACCCTGTTACTTCAGCTCCCATAGTTCTAATTACTCCCATGTCCACTCTCAGGTATCTAAATCATCCTATGCCCTCCAGGTTTCCTCAACTCATACTTGAACTAGTCTCTCTCTTTCCACTGCTACAACAAATTGCTTTCCTTTTATTCACATTTGCTCTTAATTTTCTCCATTCACATACTCTCCCAACTCACACACCAGCTCCTGAAGTTTCTCACTAGAATCTCCCATCAGCAACCAACTGAATAGACTCCCAAGACTGCCCCAGCTATAACTGTGCTACTCTCTCCAATGCCCTTGTGTTCATATTCTACACCACCTTATCCATAAACCATTTTTATCTACCCGTATTATCTCAACTCCACTATCACTGCAAAGGGAAGATCAAGTTCACACACCCTCTCAGTTCACCTGCTCAAATCTTCAACTTGTACCTAGAATGCTGATTTGAACATGCATATCAATACTGACATAAGTGCTTCTTAATATGTTAACACAAACTTACCATCTCAATCTGGATATTAACAGAAGGCAAGGACTGGGAAAATCTATTTGTCTTGCTCATTGTTTACATGGCAATCCCTGACACATGAAAACAAACCAGTACCATAAACAATTGAGTTTACAATAGAATTATCCTAACATCTATAAGACACAAGTTAATACTCTTCTGTTGAAATCTCAACTATCTTATAATCAGATACTGCTGGTATGCTGCCATTTCAATCACATACTCAGCAGCCTTGTTTTGCTTTGTCATCTTAATAAATACTTATTTCTACTTTTCTTTAGTTTATCCAAAAACAGAACCTAAATTTGGCAACTGCTAAAGTATAAGGAATCAGCAAGAACTTTGATCATTAAGTATTCTAAGCAGCTATATTCATGCCAGCATACTTTCAGACTTTACAATGGAAAACACTTCGTAAATCCAAAAGAGATGTTAATCTTGATAAAAAATGATGATTATCAATCTGCTGGATCTAAACCAATGAGACTCAAAAATACATTGCCCATTCTGAGTGTTCTAATGTATTTTGGAAGCAAAATTTGTCATTTCTAAAACCCATTCCTAGTCTGACCTATCAAACAGGGGCATGGAAAGAGTTAGCACCAAAAACATTCAGCAACTGTGTGATCTGTGCTTTCATCTTGAGTTCTAACTAGATTTTTAGTAGACAATTGTATAAAAAAGGGTGACATTTCCTTTAATACTCAAGTTTTCATATAATGGGTGTCCAGCAACCAATTCCAACCAGTTACAAATTACTAAACATCTATGAAGCTCATTTCCTGTAAAGAAAAAGGGTTTCTGAACATGTTAAGCTCACTCCCTAAAAAAAAGAAAGAAAAAAACTGCATATAAAACTTGAGCTCACCTTATTATGGGAGTCTATCCGAGCCTGGATCTGCCCATCTAGTATGAGAGCCATTAATTCATCTTCCAATGCAGAAATGGTTGTGTTGAAGGCCGTAGCCATTTTTTCCAAATCTGCACTCATGTATGGGCTGTGGTAAAAGATCCTTATTAATTACTAGTGCCCATTCATAAGAAAATTTACATATGTACATTACATACATGATGTTTGTGGGCATCTGCTGTAGGATAACGTAAATGATGGATACTATGCCTTAAAACTTAGCGTCTACAGAACCTATGTGTCTGTGAAGGGGAAAAGATATACAAAAAGATCTCTGAAGGGGAAAAGATATACAAAAAGATCTCTGAAGGGGGGCATCACACGTTATTCTTGACAGTTCGGTCACTTTTCTGCCACATCCTTACTGCAATTCCAGTGGAGTGATTACCACACATTTAAACTCCAACACACTTTTACAAATGTGGCAACTTAAAATTTCTCACTAAACACAACTGATTTATGTTCTTCAATCCATTCTTCTACATACTTATACTATACATCTATATATCTGATGCCCATTCCCTACAGAAACTCCCATAATGGGGTTGGCCACAGCAAGAGAGTCTCCACTTATCCCTGTTCTTATGAGCTTGCCATGCATACACTATTCCATGCATTCTTCCATCACTTCTCTCTCTAAAATACTCTTCCACTATATTTCCTCTTGTCATAGGTGGTCTTCCTCTCATGCTAACTCCTTTAATTGTAATATCATAAACTCTCCTTGTAAACTCCCTGTCTTGCATTCTTTCCACATGCCCAAACAACCCACTCTAACACTCCACAATTCATTCCCTGGCAGGGAATGTTTATACTTTTTCAAAAATCATTTCAAGAACAAATATCTTCTTATCCTGTCATTCCTTCCTGTCAACTCTGCTAAGCCACATCCTCTTTCTAGAATATGTTTATTAAGTAAACCTAGCAAAAAATATAGCAATTCATATCACGTATCACTCCCATGCATGAAACTCGGCTAACAAATCCAAGTCATGTGAATTTTGTTGCTTGTTCAACTTCTTTATTACTTTTATAGTATTCTTAGCTATGTAACCCCAAGACCCCTTTTATGGGGCTCCTGTGGCTTCTAAGATGCAGCTTAAGCGGGAGCAAGGTTAGGTTGGTTTCTCTGAAAACAGAAGGCTCTTCATTAAGCTGTGGATATTCCATCACCTTACAATGACAGATCCTCATCAATTATGACTTCTCACTCATGATGTGGGTGCAGCCTGGGAACACCTTTTACTGTATATTATCTAACTGCCTTTCCACAACACTTTTTATTAAGTGAGAGCAATGATAGATTTCAATATTCTCTCAATCTCAACTCTTTCATATATCAAAACACCTCAATGATTAATCTCAACTTTTTCATACATTAAAACACCTCAACTATATATCAATTGGATGTGATATCTTTCTTGGTATGTGAAAAGCTGAGTTTGGAAAACCAAGTTCAATCTTCCTAAAAGAGAAATTAATGAATACAAAAGAAAAAATTGCCACATCTGAACGACAGAAAAGGAAGAGGAAACAAACAAAAAATGTACATCTCAACTAAAATTGTTTACTCTGTTCCCATCTATATGGAGTGGATCGTGAAGCATAAAGTAGTCCCTTGCTTACCACAGTATTACAAACCAAGGTTTTGAGTATTTACTCTCAAGATAATATATGCAATTTTACCAACTGTGGCAGAAAGTTATGAGCATCTGCAGCGTTTTTCTCTGCCCATCATGCGAGTGTTGCATCAGTCGTGGGCTACTTCTAGATAAGCCTGGTAAATACAAATGTACTGCTGGTGTAAATATGTGCACAGTAATGCACAAGCAAAATAGCTATGTCACCCAAGCCTTGTTGAAAATCCTCTGCCTGTATCCCTCTATCTCACTGCAGCTCTCATCATATGAGGAACTTAATAAGTGATCTCAATACAGTACAATTTTTTTATATCTTTCATGTTTTTGCTGCTTTTTGCCCTTGGACATGGCCTCTAAGCATAGAGCTCCTGATGTAAGTGGTACTACCCCAAAGATGCATGAAAATATATTTTGGGCAAAAAGTGGACTTGCTAGAATGCCTTGCAAAAGGTGAAAGTACAGTATCTTTTGGGTGGGATGTTGGTGTTAACGAGTCAGCAGTGTGAACCATAAAAGATAAATGGGGCAGGCTTCTGTGCAACATAAGGGTTTCAAGTTCAAAGCAAAGGGCATTAAAGGCAATGTACTGCCATCATAATATACCTATTTACAGTTCTGTTCATGTCTTTGTATCTTTGTAGAATAAACATGTTTCTGGAGTATCCCATACAGGTCTTAAGATATCTCTCAAAGGTCACTTTTCTTAACCTCCTAATTTCCCAAGCCAACCATGGTTTTGTCAACCACAGGGCCTTTCAGGAATATTGCTCCAGTGGGATCCATACGCAATCATTTACCTTTTGTTGGAATAAATTTGGCAAAACTGGAGCCCTTAGCCCCATTCCATGGTAAAACAACAAGCACTTTTGAAAGCTAAATGGATGAACAACTGGGGCTGTGTTAATGTAATTCAGGGACATTATTTAGTAGTTTGTTCCTATGCTATCTCACTAAGGTATGAAATGGTAAAGATGTATGAATGAATATGTAGACATTTACTATCCTGCACTAACAGCACTTGGGAAGCTGGCAACATCCAGTGCAAAGGACAATAGGTCAAGAATTGTGGTGATGTGTGTATGTTTATATAAGGTGAGTGCATTACAACAAAGGAGTGTGGAGTCTGCATCTTGAGCATGAGGGGTCTTATTATTTGCTGAATCAGTGTTTATACAGGTGGAAATATGGGTGTTGTCAAGAATGTACACTATTGTGTGCATTCTTAGCCACACGGGTGGTGCAGTTTCAGATGGTTGTATGTTCTGTGGAGAACAGTGTAAAAATATGGGTCTGGAGGGCAGTTATCTGATACTTGTTGAGTTTGTCCCTTAATGATGTAGTGTTTACTGGGGAAGGGGGAATTTGTGTACATACGTAAAGTATGCTGGTGCAAATCAGGGGTAGGAATTTTGTTGCTATCTGGGGGCTAGAGGTTGATTAGGGATGAGAAGGGTCTAGTGCTTTGGCAAGGAACTGGGTGCTAAGCTCAGTGAAATAAGACTGTAAAGTATTTTTCTTTTGTTTTACAAGTGTCTAATGTTTATGGTTGCTTGGCAGCCAGCAACTGTTCTGAGAGCTCTGTACTGTGTGGTTGTGGTCCACAGTTTTGCCTTTAAGAGGCTAGATGACCTGGTATTGTGGCTGAATGGTCTGCTCCCTTCAGGAACTCCCTCAAGGTGGTGGCCATAGCAAAAGATTCTCCGTGACTGATGAACTTTAGTGCTGCTTCTTAGCCTTTTAGTTCCTCACCCTTAACAGGCTATGGGCAGGAAGCAACTCTAGCTCTGAGAGGGTACGTGTGCTTATATTTCATTCTATTAATTACAGTATACCCTAGGTCCCCCAAGTGATTTTATCTTAAATACATAACTACTTAAATTGGTACAACAGTTGACAAGTGAAACCACATACTGGTGGAATAATACCTTCCCCTCACTGTCACCCTTGGTGGGACCCAAGAAGGAGCCACTCTGATATCTTAGACCTCAACTAAGAAGAAACCAGTGCCCAGAAAGATGTTGCTCAAGGCATCTAAACAGTTGACATTCTCAGATCAACTAGTGGGAACACTCTGTGGTCTCTCTCCAAACATAGGTCGACCCCATTCATCCAGCCATAGATAAACTACATTCCCATACAAAGGGTCTTTGCAGAGCAGTGAGGTTTTACATTCATGGAGATTTGTCTCCCTAGTAGAATGTTGCTGTAGGAGTAACTGAAACCCATGCTATAAATGGGGTAATGTTCCTGACCAAAATTTCCTGAAGCAAATTTTCATGTGTGGACTATACTCTAAACAGCTTACCAGCAACAAACCATCCTAACACAATGCAAATCAGACAGCAATTGTTGCCATTTAACTGGTAAATCAGATGATACTTACTAAGAATGCTAGTGATGTGGGCTTGAAGTAGGTAGTGGTGGAGTGAAATGGGGGAAGTGAACAGTTTGCTTAGTCTCCCAAAGAATGTTCACCTATTCCAGTATAAAACAGTTATGTTGATGTACTTGGCCATTTTATTACATACCTTTATGTTTTCAAGCCAAGCAGATCTCACTTACATGGCACGTTAAAAATATGAAGACTCGGTGTTCCTTAAAAGGTAACCGACAGTGGCTGGATTATGACAAGAATCTAATATTCTTTTGCTCAGATATCATAAATGACATTATACCTGAAAAACCTAACAACATATATATTTCAATACTAATAATTTGTAAAAACATGAATTTTCTTCAAATCTATTGGTACTGTGAGGACTTAGCATCATTCTTTAAATAAGTTCCCTTATTATCGAATGTCACAATCAAAAAATGTCAATCTGTGAACTGTTGTTCTGCAGGGACCCCAGTACTGGAGAGTACCAGGCTGGAATATAGCTGGATATAAAAGTGATAAAATAAAGAGAGCCGAATTACAAGCCATCATCTGGTCAGCCTAGGTTCAAAACAGCTTTGTGTCCTAGTAATGACCTACTTGTATTGCAAGGAGAGGTGTTTCCATACTCTACCTCCTTCAGGTTATGCCTTGATTGTGTAGTCACCTTTGGCAAGGCCTTTTATTACTGGGAGTACAAACTAATCAAAGAATTTCTCACTCTAAAGAAGTCCACTTTTTCCGGCTACTGAAAATAGTGGAACTATGGGCTGCATGAGCCTTTAGGAAGGTCTTGGATAACACCAGGACTCTCATGCAAATGGATTCTGGGTAATTATAAACAAATAAACACTTCTCAGAAAGATAATCTTATATCTATGGGGCCCTGATCTCAAAGATTTTCTGCTATCTTACAACTTCTTTCATTCCTGTATGCTGTCAGCATACACCATGTCCTTAGTTGTTATTTCCAATCATCCACCATTCTTATATCATAAAACTGCTTCTTTACAGATACTATAAAAGGGCTTATTTACAGCTTCTTTTACAAGCTTCTTGCTTAATTTCATGTAAAGTCCTATGGCTGCTCTATCTCTATAACTCTTGAATAACTTTTCACTGTCTACATCATCAGTCTCTCCTCCAAGGAGGGCCAATCTAAAGCCTCTTGCCCTTCTTGTAATTCACCTCTCTTAATTCTAGTACCCTCTTTAATACCCTCCTCTGGACCTTCTCTATTAGCTTTTTGTGATTCTTCAGATGCTATGACCAAACCTGAAAAGCATAATCTAGTTTTGACCTTTGTCTCATTAACTATTCTCCTAATGCGGGGCTCTGGCTACAAGTTGGGGACAAATTCAACACCAAAGTCCATCTTAAATAGTCAATAATAATATTGAGGCCTTCTCTCACTCTGTTCCATCTTCATTACTATATATTTTCTCATGCTGCTTTCACCAACCATGAATCAAACCAACTTTGGAGTCTGTTTAGGTCCCTTTGTTAACTGATGTATTCCTCCATGCTTTTCACTTCCTTCAAGATCTTTATATCACCTTCAAACACACTCAGGTAGGAGTCTATACCTTACGATACATAATTTTCATTGATCGAGAGGAGTAATAGTACATGAACAGAAACTTGTGGCAATACGTAGGTCACTGTAACCCATATGGAGAAGGCTAATCTCCAATGTGTCCTTTGTTACCTTCCAACAAGATAATCTGTGATCCACTGAAGGACTTTCTCCCTTATTAATGCTTGGTGATTATCTAATTAGCCTCCCATGCAGTACAGTGTTGAATGCTTTTTGGGAGTCCAGATACAAACAATCCACTCAACCTTCCCTTTTGTTAAGACAGAGCTCACTCTTGTAGTTTGCTACATGACCTCTTTTCTCTAAAACCATGCTTTCTCTAACTTGGGTAATTTCTCCTCTGAAGAAAGTCATCCATTTGCTTTCTAATAACCTTTTCCAGAACCTTACAGACCAAATATATCGAAGAGAACAGTCTGTAGTTCAGTGCCTGTTCCAGTCCCAATATTTATGAAATAAGTATGATGTTCACCCTTTTCCATTCTCTTTTCATTCTGCCTCTTTCCACTGACATCCTGAAGAGTATTTCATGAGGTATATCTAGTATATCTGCACACACATATTCAGCACATATGGTGAAATTTCATCAGGACCATGAGCTTTGCATGGGTCAAAACCTTTCAGTATTTTGTCAATGTCTTCTCTAGATATACCAATGTTTTCTGTAACTTCTCTATTCCATTTCACAGGTGTTGTGGCTATAGTGTCTTACAGTGTGAAAACATGTTTGAACTTGCTATTCAGTTCCTCACATATACTTTCATCATTCTCAACACTTCAAGCTGAAACAGCCATACTGATGGACTGAGCTTTAAGGGGGTAAATAACTTTTCATATCATTAAGTGCAAGATTTTACATAATGATAATGAAATCAAGTTCGCAGGCTATCATAAGACTTCTGATGAACTACAAAAGTAAATGATGAAAGAAGACTTTGGTATAATAATCTCTGATGACCTACAGTCCAGCAAACAGTACAAAGATGAACAAATTCTTAGATTAATAGGTAAAACTTTCAAATCTATGTTTGGGGAACTTATCCTCAATCTTTACAACTAACTAGTGCATCCCATCCCATACTGTGTTCAGTTTTGGTTATCGAGATGAGAAGAGGACACACATGGAATGGAGGACTACAGCTAAAGAGCCTAAACCTACTTAGCTCAGAAAAAAAGGTTAAAAGCTGATCTAATACAGGTACTCAAAATCATTAAAGGTTTCAACATCTTGATTTAACATGCTATTCAAGACCAGATTTATCTGACTTCACTCATGACAACAGATACAAACTTGTGGGCAAACATTTTACCTTGAATGAGGTGAAGTACTTTTTCTTCAACAAGATGTTAACATAAAGAGTGATTTACCAATAATGAAAGTTAAAAGCAGTACCAAAGATACTTTCAAGAAGATAAATATAATACTTCAAACCCATGACTGAAATCATCTGTGCCTCCTTGGTAACTTAAGAAGCTTACAGGTTTTTTCTTTAAAACATCTACATGCGTTTCTACTCTTACCACACTAATCTATAGTTTCTGATCTGTTCTGCTATTATAAACAGCTCCGAGTTGTAGCTTGCTAATGACATGGCGCTAGTGGCATATTCCAGAGAGAAACTGCTAAATCTTGTGTCTGAGTTTGGGAGAGTGTTTGTGCAAGAGGTTACAATACAAGCGAAAAGTCACCTCTGGCATGGCTGTATCACTGGGCATCCAGTCTTGTCAAAAAAAAACTCCTCATGGAGTCTAAATTTCCTGCAACTGTAAGCAGCACAGCCTCGAGCAGCAAGAGTCTTTATAAAGTAACACCTGGATTCTTTCACAGAATTGTGTCCTGGAGTAATTATTTCTTTTCATACTTGAGTGCTGCTTCCTGCATTAGCAAGTTACAAACAGGAGGAGAAAGCTGGATATAGTCTCAACAGTGCTGTATGGATGTGGTCTCAAAATAAAAATGCATAAAAGAGGGTGATTGTGTTGAAAATTAAATGTTTGGGGACAAAATTTGGTGTTAGGAATATTGATTGAGCAAGAAATGATTAAGGGAGAGAGGCGTGTGATAAGAATTTCGTTCAGTGAGTTAAAGAGGGTGTGCTGAAATGGTTGGTACTTATGGAAAGAAAGAGTGAGGAGAGGCTGACAAAGAGAGTATATGTGTCAGAGTTGATAGAGAAAGGAGAGAACAAACTGGAGATGAAAGGATGTAGAGAAAAAGGTCCCGAGTAATATGAGCCTGAACATGCAGGAGGGTGGAAAGTGTGCACACGATACACTGAAATGGAGTGATGTGGCAAACAGAGGAATATGTGCTATTAATGGATCAAACTAGGGCACATGAAGTGGTCAGGGGAAGCCACTGAAAGGTATGTGGGTCTTAATTGCGGACAGGGGGCTGTGGTTTTGGTGTATTACATATGACAGCCTGAGAGAGGATGTAAGCATATGAGGTTGTCTCTTCATTTGTTCCTGACATTACCTTGCTAACATGGGAAACAATGAACATGTATGAAAAAAAATATATATCAACTAAGATAGGTAGGTACATGCATACAACAAGGGGAAATCAAAAAGTAGAGGAACATAAAATCAATTTGCTAAACAGCTGCAACGGCTTATAATTTGCACAATGACTGGTATTCAAACTCCTCAAGAACATATCATGTCAGACCCACCTGAAATACTGGATAAGTGCACGATTTCTAATACGAGTGTAGAGTGTGTTGAGGTGAGGTGCCAAATACATATCCAACATCAGAACATCCTGAAAGGAAAACCATATTACTAAAAACTAAGAGAACTTTCATCTTCCTCTCAAAGGTTACTGAATGAAAGTGAAAAATCTTAATTGTGCTTACATTTTCATGTGGAGCAAGAGATGCTAATGGAGAAATTTTTTTGATTATGTGGCATGTACTTCCGTGTAACTACCTAACTGGGCAAAAGTGGAGGTAGTTCTACAATTGTAAGGCCCCATCTCTTGAGATTTCTTTACCATCATAAAACTTTTTAAAACTTCTGCACTCCAAAGTTAAAGAAATTAGTTTAATCTGTATATCCACAGCTGCTACAGGTGTACTTCTGTAACCCACCGACTGCTGATGTGCCATACACAGGATGGGACACCTCTGGCAGCTGAATACGAGTGTGTTGTATACAGTCTGGGTCGTTGAAAAAATCACAAGCAGAGTGAAACAGTGTTCTGACTTTGCATACTAATTTGACAGAGTTGAGTCAAAAGAGGTCCAACTTAACTTTCCCAAGGAAACCTCAAAAGGTAACCTACAAGCCCTATGATGCAAAATTGGTTCACTTTCCCTTCAGGCATTACTTGGATTTTTGCATCTGAGAGCTGGCTGGT
>JAUUDZ010415658.1:0-14731 GCA_032361705.1 Panulirus versicolor | reverse complement strand
TGACCTACCATGATCCTACTGTATCTACCAGCACCCATGACCTACCATGATCCTACTGTATCTACCAGCACCCATGAACTACCATGATCCTACTGTATCTACCAGCACCCATGATCTACCATGATCCTGCTGTATCTACCAGCACCCATGACCTACCATGATCCTACTGTATCTACCAGCACCCATGGACTACCATGATCCTACTGTATCTACCAGCAACCATGACCTACCATGATCCTACTGTGTCTACCAGCGCCCATGACCTAGCATTATCCTACTGTATCTACCAGCACCCATGACCCAGCATTATCCTACTGTATCTGCCAGCGCCCATGACCTAGAATTATCCTACTGTATCTACCAGCACCCATGACCTAGCATTATCCTACTGTATCTACCAGCACCCATGACCTAACATGACACATACTCATCTCCTAACACTACAACAGAATAACCCTACTCTATCTACTAGCAGCCATAACTCAGAATTACCCTACTGTATCTACCAGTACTCATGATACAGCATGATCCTACTCTCTACCAGCAGCCATGACCCAGCATGGCTATACTGTATCTACAAACATCCTTGACCCAGCACGACTATTTACTGTATCACTCCAGGAAAGCCATCCAAGGTGATCTTAGACAGCAGTAGTCGTCACCACAATAGTGTTGTTAACTTCCCACCAAGTCTCAATAAATGCAGTTACACATTTATAAGGTTTCCTGTTATTTTTTCCCCCACTGTTTGTTGCATGAAGATGTAGGTTGCTGTCTTCTTGGGAGGCTGTTGGTAAGACGGTGGTAACATTCTGTAAACAAACGAAATATTATCTGGAATAGATTAAGCTTGGAAAGTGTTTGATACAAGTCTGGCATTAATTGGGTTAGATTTCTACATCACGAAGCTACTTGTGTAGCCATAAAAGTCGCTATAAAAAGTATCCTACCACTTCTTGTGTAAAACAATATGACGCCACGGACGAAGGATGTTGAAAAATCGTGATTATCCCTGCTTTCATGATGCTGTAATATATCTGTTGCTAGTGACATTTTCTGTCATTTGTCATAATGAATATTATATCTACTGCTTATTTCTATTTTGATAACTGTAAAGTGGGGTTACCATGATTATTAGGAAATTTGTCTCTTATTCACGCTTACCAACCTTACCGGGACAACATGAGTCGTATTCATTGATTCTAAATTCACTGGACGCATCTGTGTGTACAGTACAGGATGACGTTTGCATGTTCATGTCTTACCCTCATCGCTCGTACAGCCAAACCCCTTGAGATCTATCTATCATTTCATCGATATCAGAAATGCCATGACCTTACTACCCTAGAAGCTTCTTTTGTGGGAACATGACAGCGCTAAGGAAGCCAGCAACGTCTACCGGATGAGACCACGGATAAAAGAATTGTGAAGATGTTGTGTCTACGTCTTTGTAGTGAGAGCACAATACAGTTGATGGTGGGTTCGGTGTTTTCAGTATGGAGGCTGCATCTTGGGCATGGGTGGGCTGTCTTGTAATGTGGCGAATCTGTGTTTGTAATATATGCTGGTGAGATGGGTGGTGTCTAGAAGGCATGCAAGAAATGGTAACTCGTTCGTGTCTGGATGGTGAAGTTTCAGATGAGTGTATGTCTGGTGTGGTGGATTTCAAGATCAGGTCTGGAAGACTGTTTATTAATACCTGTCAGGTCATTTCGATATGCATTTTCTTGTCTCTATTTGGGGGAGGGGGAAGGGAGATTTTTGAGTTTAGGTTGTTGAAGTGTGATGCCGGGGCAAGCTTTTTATTTCTACTTTGGGGTTGCGGCAAGTTGAAGCCATGTACAATTTGTTGTATGAGGTCAAGTGTGTAAATTGGTGGTAGGTTGGTTTGGTCACAGGTAGTGTTGTGTAGGTTAGAGTGGATTATATTGTTTGTGGATCATTTTTTCACAAAGGTTGAATACCGAAGACAGAAATCATATAGGGTGGTAGGAGGAGGTGATTTGGAGGGCTTTGAAATGAGTATTATAATGTCAAGTTTCCAAACTCAATTTTTTTTGTTTAGCCATGACTAGTGGACGATGTCTGAAACTGCTTGGACTGCAACTGTGCAAAAGTAATGTTTGTAGAAGTTTGATATGTTGTCAGGACCTGCTGCAAGAGAGCTCTTCAGGGTTTGAATTGCTTTGTTGTATGTATCTCTCTATCCACATCTGTATATTTATATCTATCTATTTTTCTATGTGTATGATATATGCGTTACCGGACTCCGTCTGCCTGAATGAAAGGGAGTACAATCTCGTCGAGAGGATCGTCTCATTACAAAGGAGTCCATCATTTCCCTGTTGCAGGAAGGAGTGCAGCCTTGAAGCTGCAGGAGTACCTTTAGTGAAAGATATATAACTCATCTGAACATACATTATGCATGATGGCACCAGGTTGGCTGTAGGTTGACCCACAAAATGCTGGGTGTTCCTTGTTAAGACGCACTCAGCTGTCAGTCATTTGCTGGAGGTGTTGCTAAGGAGAGGGCTCTTGCTGCCTATAGGCTGAACAAGTGATAGGGTTCACCGTCATTCATCATCATCATTTCAGTAGCGTGAGTCACAACAGCACACAAAGGGCCGTGTGAGAATTTCTTATTAATGGGAAACCAAAGTACGAATAAGAGAATGATATGAGAGAGGTGTCGGAACAACAGAGTAGGCGAAGAAATGTCCAGGATTCACGTACGTTCAACATCGTGGATAAGAACTATGCCGCTACAGTGGTTGGCATTATGTCCATTAGCAATATAGATAATGTACCTACCAGCAGCCGTGACCCAACATGACCCTAATGCATCTACATAGTGTTATTATGTTGTAGTTTAGATGGAGGATCCAAGTGATGTTAATTTGAAAAGTTCCGACTTCGTGAGGCGACAGTGTCTCAAGAGGTAGGTGGTTCTTTGGGCACTTATCAGCCGGGAATCGAGTTCCTTAACACAATAGTTTATTTGATATACAATGATACGCCTTTGAAAATACGTTAGCATTTGCAGTTGCTTGAAATACTAGTTCAACCAAGAGCTTCTGCATGTTTATCACTTGGAAAAATCAGCATGCCTTTTTACTCTTGCCACGCTTAACTGTGAGTTTCTGTTCTCTTCCACTATCACAAACAGCCTCGTTACGACCCAGTGGTCTTTTGATGTTTGAAGTCAATTTGTAAAATTTTTGCTCGAGCGACGAGAAGAGTCAGTGGTCTTATCCTGTTTGCCTGGGAGTATCACACACTCGGCCAGACACACTGGCTTCTAGTAAGTTGAGTGATGCCATCACCCTTAGTGATGTCGCTCACAATGCCACCAGTAAAACTAACTACATCAGACCTGTAGCTGACCTTCTCTGGCTCTCTTACAGTGAAGCACATCACGGTTTATTCTGATATGTGTTATTTTCCTCACTATATAAGTATCCCAGATTCAGATGTGATTAAAAGTTAGATCAATGTGACTGAGAAACGAAATATTGTCTCGGTTAAAGCGATATGAATTCTTACCAGTATCTTAGATTCTAAGCTGCTGATCTCATCTGCTAACCGGGAAAACTCAGTGTAATCTTTTCATTCTGTGTTCGTGATACACCACCAACATGTAACGTTAAACCCAGGAAAGCCAGCATTACAACACCGCCGTAGGGATTAATGTGTCTCAACGCCAAGGGATCTGCCACATGCTTTTGTCACTCGGCATCTGGAGTGAATAAAATCAGATGGTCAGTAACGTAGTCTAGGTAAGGGTTACTGTGAAGAAGAACACAAAAGACGACAGCAACACGAACTGACAGTTAAGAGACAGTATCTGTAATTGACAGCGGACACTGAGGTCACGTCACAGCGTATCGAAAGGATATGGTAGGCAACAGAAGAAGACAGGTACATGGCAAGTGGCGTCATTATATCCTCGTGGAGGCCATCTTACACAGCCGACTCGACATAGGGGCAATCCCAGGACAAAACGCTTTACCAGGAATATTGAAATTTACGTTGGTATAAGCAAACTTCAGTTGTGATCATTTATGACGAGACGAAAAGTGTAGTTATCAAATCTAATTGAAATCAACGATAAAAGATACCTCACCTTTGCAAAGAATTACCTAATCGTATGACGTAAATGTGGAACTTGAGTGAATAATGTGAATTCTTTCGTGTAACAAATGAAAACCGTTTCAACCATGTTGCGTAATAAAATCACCTCGAGTCATGATTCATGATCGCTTTTATGGCTGCTGTGCACCTGGAGCCTGGCGCGGCCTCAGGGCTCTGGTGTTACCAGACAGAGATTGTGTTGGCAGCAAAGTAGATCAGAGATCTGAGATGTCTGGGAGGAACTTGAGGCACAGAGGGAGGGAGGCATACAGGACGTTAGGTGTGGTAATTGGATTGTACTTGGATCCTCAAGGGGTCGAGTCAGTGAATTAGTGGAGCCTCCTGGCCCAGGTTCCCTTACTACAGGAAAGCCTTGATTTTACGCCTCGATGGGTTTGGCTGCTGTGGAACAACATCTACTTTCCTTTAAACCTTCAAACCACACTGCACTGAAGCTCTGAATCGGCATCTAGAACCCCCGATAGCTCACAAGATTTAAACAAGAGAGTGGTCTGAAGGTTCAGGGGATCGTCAGGGTTAACCAGCAGTCGGAATAGGTAAAGGATCTCTGTGTTGTTAGCAGTCTTCAGTTATTGGAACATTGCCTTGTAAAGCCTTGAAAATTCTGAAATGAGTTCACCCCGTCAGTGCCCACGCTCGGGAAATGGATTTGCACCAGACAGATGCTTTAGCATTCTAAATCGATTAGGGCAGGAAGCACACGCCTTGGGGAGGATCCTGCGAAGTAGAAAGTTGAAACTTAAATATGTTGACGTTCAGTATCTTGCTAAGAAATTCTGATCTGTAAGTCCAAGTGTTTGGAGTGCGAAACAAAAACGAGTGTGTTAGCCAGGCGTTATGATAGTAGTGCCATAGATGTGTAATTGGTTTCATCTCTCGGTGTAGGAAACTTGGTCGTACCAGAAAATATTTTAATACTAAGAAAACTGCTTTCAGTTAACTTCTTTAACTGGACATTGAACATCGTATGATACATTTCGTAAAGTATCATTAATTCAAGTCATCGCCAGCAAACTACATTAAGAAGGTTGATAGTATCCTTGTTTTCTAGTGTATGAGAGTCCCTCCAAATTCTAGTTTGGAAAGGCGAAAGAGAATATCGTAAGGGCGCGTCGTGGTCCATGCAATCACCGTGCATATGTCCGTATCCTCATTCTTTAATCTATGACGCACTATGTTGCGGCGACAACTCGAAACTGTGTTGAGTTTTACAGACCAGGAATCTGGTACAAACGTCATAGTATGAGCGAAACATTGATGTTAGGGAGTTAGATGGGGCTATTCTGAGGAAACTGAAGAAATGAACACAGCCAATGAAATTGAATATCGGTTTACGGTTGATGTCGTGACGAGAGACCAAGTGGTATACGTAAAGGATAGCTAGATGGCTATAGTGGCTTGTTAGGGGTATTTAAACATATATGATTTTTTCTTAGTTGATGCTCTTGGTAAGCCACAGAATTATCTATTGAACGTTAAAGGAAAGCTACTAAATACGTTCAGCATAACGAATGGAGCTCGAGATATGTATGTAACTCGCGAGGAAGATAAAAGAGCACTTGAAATTCTCGTCTGTTTACTAGATCCTTTCAGGCGGCATGACACTAGGAAAGTTCAGAGGTAAGTAAACAAGAATCAATGAGAAGCAAGGCTCTTTGACCGATGCACCAATACCTGAGGAACAAGGCGTCTTGTGAGACCCGCTAGTGCATGGGGAACAAGGATCTTCGCCCAATCCACCAATACTCCAGGAAAAAGACTTCTCGCTCGACTCCCCAGCACCTGAATAACGAGGCCTCTCGCCCGACCCACCAATACTTTGAGAAAAAGTGTTCTCGCCCAACCCACCAGGCTCCTCGTGCGACTAACCCTTGCTTGGGTAACAAGCTTTCTCGCCCGTCTCATCGATACCTGGGAAATAAGGCTCCTTTTCCCGACCCAGCAGCACTTGAGGAACAAGGCCTCTCGCCCAACTTGCCAGTACCTGGGGAAAAAGGATCTTTGCCCCCAGAACCTTGGGTGGGGGGAAAGCTCATCTCCTGACCCACCAATACATGAGGAACAAGGACTCTGGCGTAACCGAAGTTCAGTAAGGATGATGGTCCAATGCACGTATGTATTGTGGTGTGGCTGACGAGGTGTGGAGCAGCAGGTGCGAGGTGAATTGCTCATCTGACCGCATTCCACCCGGCGCTACACTGCTCTCTCTCCACAGCGCTACCTACAATAACCCTCGAACGAACACCAGCCATTATTGACAAACTTTCGTGATACACCTTTTCAGTTTTCTGTTCGTAATCTTCATTTCGTCATTGTTACAATCTTATATCAAGTCGATAGAAAGTATTAAAACAATTATTTTTTCTACATATCTATGATTGCTCCAGGACCCTTTTTTCAGGAGCTTCCACAGCTCCAAATGTGTGTGTGTGTGTGTGTGTGTGTGTGTGTGTGTGTGTGTGTGTTTCACATATATATTCTCTAACATCTGGGTCATCGTTTTAAAGGAGGCCTCTGTTCCCCCCCCCCCCCAAAAAAAAAAAAAGTTCTATATGATCAGTTTATACTGGTTATATAGCATATACTGTGCTCAGAATTATTAATGGAAAACCCGAGCGTAAGACTGACACACCTGTGTTTGGACCACTTCCTTCCAGACATGTTTCTCGGGTCTAGAAATTGGGGCATTAATCTGATATAAAAATTTTCTTTATCTCAACTAGTGCAATAGTACTCCACGGATAACAATACAAATATTTCACTATAAGACAATGGCCAAGAAGATATTAACAGTTGTGCGAGGCTGCTGGAATTTCTGGTTATATGTATTTTCACTCGAGTTTATGCTATTGTTCAGTGATGTAGTATTACTGATGAGTCTCTAATCATCTAACCATAACGTCGGCATAAAGTCCAGGACTTCATCCTCCAAGGATCATACACCATCGAGCTCGTGGGTGCAGCAGTTTGCCTTGCACGTAGTAGATGAATGAGGCTGACTGTGATAGTGAGGTAGTGGAGGATGAGGCATGTATAGCCTCTCCGCTGGTGATGTTTGCTAGTCATGCCAGCCCCTGAACCCCGCAACGTCTCCCTCCCTCCCTCACTCACTCACGCTGCCCACTCACAAGAACTCTTTAAAACTTAGTCAGGCGTCACAACTCAAGCTGTGGACGAGAGTGGTCTTCCTTCTTCTGTCTCTCTCTCTCTCTCTCTCTCTCTCTCTCTCTCTCTCTCTCTCTCTCTCTCTCTCTCTCTCTCTCCGGTAAGTAGTGGGTGGCAGGGAGCCACAGACCTGGGAGGTATATTATCAAGACTATCTTCCTGGTTATCGAGACGGTTTATGCTGACAGCTACTCAGTAAGCCAGCGTTTCAGTCTCTCTCTTAGCCCAGGGAGCTGTCTTTTTTGTTCAGCCTCACTCATACATAGATGCCTGACTTTGATTCCACACGGCACACACTCTCTGTCTAACGCACAATACTTCACAACAAGTAATTCGAACGACTCGTTCTTCATAACTCTGAATTTTTCTGCGGTGATTGCTACGCTTTAACCCCATATAAGTAGATATACTAAATTTCCCTTCCAGGTTAAAGTTTCTTCTTTTTTTTTTCTTGTGTCTTAAATGGGTTGTTGGCAGTCAAGATACAGAACACAGCCTGTATATCAAACAGCATTTGACATCATGTAACTCGCACGACTCTTTATTCTTGATCCTCAATGCTCCTGCGATGAACATTTGTATTTCCTTTCTGCTTTTACAGTATTCTGTAGGAGTTGCCCGTCTTGATTCATATCACCTCGCACGTATTGTGTTTGACCACCATGGACAAGGCTGTGGTTCTGGCTCCCTCCAGCTTCTTAATGCACGGAGACCCTTCCCCTAAGGTAGCTAGCTCGAGGCTTATTGTATGCCTCGATGTCAGAGAAAGCCGAAGGTTGTATTGCGTCCGATTCGCAGCTCGCTGGAGGTTCTTTGATCAACCCTGGTCAAGATTTAGTGCAGTTACTTCCCTTGGGATCTCGAGATTATTATTTGCACAATATGGTTTGTTCAGGTACATCTACGTCGTTTCGAAGCCGTATCTTTAAATTTAGAAATACCTCACGAAATGAAAAGTACGATTCCATGGGGGGGTCATCATCTGAAATGATGGGTCCGGTCACATTGGTTATTATCGAAAATGATGGGTTCGCTTGCGTAATATCATCATCTGAAATGATGGGTTCAATCTCATGGAGTCATTATCTGAAATGGCTTTCATAGAAACATCATATTAGAGATCGATTTTTTCTTGTCTTTTTTTTCCTTCTAGGTTATCATTCGATAACCCAATAGGTTGTCCTAATCACATTCATATATATAGATTTTACTTTCTGAATGACACGAAAGGAGGATGACAGTATACCTGTTACCAAACAAACTTGATGCTTTTTAAATCTAAAGAAGTTCGGCTCTTGTAAGACCCATGCAGTTTACGGGGTTATATTACCCACAACTGTTTGTTAACTATTCTTTCACTGTTGAATGATGTGGTAAAGTGTTTGTATTTTATATTATCATTTTGCGTGAATCAGCAGGAGAATTAGGGTGTGATCCATTATGTTATTTTTTAAGAGGATTCGTTCGTAATCAGAACGACAGAGGGCAGCACCTGGCCTCACGAGCGTGGCATGGATGATAAAGGCGAGTGTCCCGTACTTGACTCGTATCTAAGAACACAGCGTGGCGGAGGAGGTGGGCCTGCATGGTTGTAATTCCTGGGAATCCACCCTTGATAATTAGACCTTGTGATATGGAAGGAGTATGAGCTAGATTGTTTTGGGGGAGTTCCTGATGTGAATAACATAATTAAGTTGCACTTGCTGGCCTGCGTTTGGCCTATATAGGTTGTTCCTGTTCTCATCACAGGATAAAGCAAGGAACAGACATTACTAGGAGCTTGGTGAATGTGGTGCTAGTGGGCAGGAGATCCTCACGCTCAGACAGAATCTGTCGTGTCTAGAGCCTCGTCCCACTTGCAGGTATTGACATTTTCCCATGGCTATAAAATGCAGACAAAGTGTTGACCCCGTGACTATATGCAGTTGCTGGATGAAAGTGCGTATCTCTTTAATGCGGGCAGGTAGCAAGCACGAACTCTCCGTTTCGCACACAAACACTTTTGTGTCGCATTTTCTGGTTCAGCGCGAGCGACCAGCATGACAGGAGACGTGCTAACTCTGAAATTTCCCTCCGTATCCTCAAACTATGACTCTTTTCTCTTGGGTTATATGATGAACTCTTGTGTCTTGGTCTGAGTAGATATTCAAGATAACGGAAGATGAATGCTTGACTACCACCATCAAACGCGAGGAAGGTGCTGACAACTCGTAAGATGAACCTTTCGTTAGACATGGTGAATATTCCTTTATTCCACCCCTTCTTTTGTGTATAGTCTTGTATTGTAATGTTCACATCACGTGGGTCATAAGGTAAACTCCCTGAGCACGATGGTACGACCCAAGGTGGAACAGTTTCAGAACGTGATCACCTCAACTGTATGGATGACCCTCAGGTGTTTCCATATCTTTTATAGAGTGTTGCTGCGGGCCAGAAATGACTCAGGTCTTCATAAGGCTAACCTGAGGTAATACACGACTGCTTTGTACATGTATAAACAAAGTTTATCGTGCAGCTTTGTCTTCACATTGATTATGGTAGATTTGGGTTGAAAAAGGATACAAGCATCTCCATCAGCCGTTCCTCCATCATTATACTTAGATACAGCATTATATTTTGAATGGTGTTGAGTGGACATTACCATGTTTTATCTTCATGCTTTTTAATTTCCTGCAGAGCTCTCAGAATAGTGGTTCGTGTGTGTTTATCTTGACAGGTTCTTTGAACTTTTTCACTGTGTGCTTTTGCCTATCAAATAACTAACTACATTCCCCTTCATATTTGCCCATATAGAAGTCGAGTCGGATTACGTATCACGACTTCTCTGGAATTGTAGATTGTACAGACCACAGTGTAATGGTCTCAGCATTTCCAGGACACAGTCTGAAATGTTAATGCAAGAATCGAAAGACTAAATGACATTTTTTTCTTTTTCACTTGTTCTGCATTTTCATAATGTGCTTTATCCTTAGGTGCACAATTAGCCATCGAACTAGGTGTATTTCGTTCATTGATGGTGGAATTAACTGTCTGATTTGGTGTGTAAACCATTGCTGTGTTGTGTTGTTCATTTAGTATGAGTTTGATCTCGAGGAAGACCTGGTCCTTTTAGGAAAAAGTACCAATAATACTGTTGACCGTCTTCTCGTCATTCAGACTTATTTTCTTGCTCCAGTAGATTGGGAATCAGTGTGTGTAAATGATACTGTCAAAGATGAACATCCATGTCGGAATCAGTTGCAGGAAAAGATATTAATCCCGTTCATCGTAGGTAAAAAAAATGATAGCAACACATCTCTGTCCTTGAAGGACGTTCATTTCATTTACATTTCGAATCGTGATTCTGGGAAAACCACTAAAAAAATGTCTAATCCTACAAGGCTACTGCCTGGGATTTTGAACGGACAAGAATTTCATTAGCTTCGGATTTCCTTTCTAGTTCTGTTTCATTTTACTGTAAGAGGTTAAACTTTTCTACATAACTGACGTTCATTTGATTGTCATTTAACCAACGCTGGATCTCGTATGTTAAGAGATGTGTACCTCAGTAGGCTATGTTTGCCCCTCGAGTTTGATCTACCAGTCTAGCCTGCACTGCAGCAGTAGCCACAACTGGGTCATCATGAACCGTTCCTCGAATCTTTATTGGATATTCCTCAATGAGACATACAAGGTGAAAGTGATCAAGATATGGCCATGGTCTCTTATCCCTATGGTAACGATGGCCGGTCGCCTGTGAGTGACCCAGACGGCATGGCAGTGTGCTGAATGAACTAAGTAATAAACAGTCTTAACTGCGGTGTTTCTGAGTGGTGATGGAAGCTGGAATGATTTTGTTTTACTACTGACCCTTTTGAGACCACCTTATGTAGGTCTTATGGGGCTCTCGATTTATTTCTTTGCGTTATCTACAGCAAACGCAGACATCCTTGTGATTAAGAGTGTTTAAAGAGTGCAAAATGAGTATGGGGAAAGTTTTAGACTTCTTATTTTACCACCTAAAAAGGTGCAGAGGAGGAAGCGTCTTGTTTGAGCATCAATTTTTTTTTTTCTTCGGCAAAGTTGTGGAGTGGATTATCCTGTGGCAGGATTACATCCCCTGGTAGGATGAGCTGCAAGGCGTTAACTTATTGTGTTTACTTCTGTGATGAAAATGAGATTTGTTTTCAACACAGCAATGGTCGTAGTGCAGCAGATGTTCCTAAGCGCCTGCTGCTACCTAGGTGTTTCCTTTTATTATCCGTACTTCAAGCATCGGGAGAAAATGCTGCTTTCTTTAAGGTCGGACGGATTCCAAAGAGATTGAAAATGATCAATTGCCACTTCAAAAGCTCACCTCCTGGGGCGTAAGAGGTGGGATGCTGAAGCGCTCGTCACTATACATCTGCAGATGTAGTGTCAGGATCATTCTTCTAATAGTGGTTGAGAACTGAGATCGTACATAAACGTAATCAGTGTGTGGGCATTTACGTAGACACAGACCTGGACGCCGGAGACTATATGATACTTCTTCCTCTACTTCAATGACGAGGAATTCATAATGACGTTATGAAAGCGATCGAATTACTTCATACTACCATTTTCTTTAACATTTTCTTGTTTCATGTAGGTCCAGACACCGTCCTATTCCTGTGGCTCTGGACATGACACTGACCTTGAAAGATATCTATAAAATTGGCACTTGTGACCATTATCGCAGAGAAGGTCAGGTCAGTAAGCACAATGTGGGTATTAATGGTGTTATCTCAAGTTTTGATATCTGTCAGAAAATAGTGACTGTAGATTTTGGAATAGATCAGAGAGCATAAGAGGGATCTGAAACTCCTTTTTTCATACGATAACCGCCTCAGAAACATAGCTAGAAGAAGGAGGTGAGGGAATTAGCAGGGAAGACGGGTTAGATACGGGTAAACCGAACCAAAAATTTATGCTGACTAAACGAGATTTTGCTCCAGCTTTATAACATATTTGGATAAGATATCAAAACCTAAGCTGGTGAAGTATTTGACATTAGCACTAGAAAATGTAAATGGCACATGTAGCTCTAGAACTATGTATGGGAAGAGACTGAAGGAACATTGCAGTTTCCCGCTTAGTTCAAATATTGACATATTCAAAGATGGTGTAGAGGGAAAGGTCGTTAAAGCTAAGACAAACTAAATCAGCACCTGCTTCCGGGAATTTGATTTTCCTTTGATGGTTACATTACACTTTGCATTAAAAAAAAACACAATAAATGATTTAGATATACATATATTTACACACGTGTAGATAGATATATGTATGCATCGAAAAGTGTCGGAAAAATTCCTTATATATTAACAAAGTTGAATGAGGACTTAAAAAATATGATACAAATATAACAGTTATTGCGATAAATGATTTGTCTGTATTACATATGTAATGTGTTACTTTTCATTGGTTATCCAGAACCAAGGTCTTTAAGCCAGAATCAGTAAGATATGAGAAGCGGAAAAAGTAGTGAAACATAAACATTTGCAATTATATACCACAGGATATACTTTCCTTTGGGTACCTAAAACAAATCCAATACAAGAGAGCTAGTTTAAGGCAGGAGTACTACATCTTTATAACAAAACATTTGTCTCTACGTCCGTTTTCTCTCACTATAGTGTCTTGTGTTTACTTCAAAGAAATGACTTGCATCTAACGTAAAAATTCGGTATACGTATTTGTTGAATGTTCTTCAACAATGTGTTGTACAACCCTTTATTAGTAAAGTTCATTTCGTGTAATGAATTTTGCATTACAAAGCTGTGCTTATCCACACAAGTGTTACACGTCCCGGGTAAAGATATAATCTAGAAATAGAGTATATCAAACTTACAAATGTGTTTTATGAATATTTGTACAAAGTTCGCCTGAGGGAAAAATACGTTAAAATTTCGTATTAAAGGTTATCACTTGTAACTGATCAAGCATTACAAAGCTGTGTCCATTCCCACAGGCGTTACTGATCCCGGGTAAAGGTATTTCACCATCTTTGTATCTCTAATCTTCCTAGTTGAGAATGTGTGATTCGATCCTCCCAGTCTATGTATGTGGTTTGTGTTCTCTCTGTCTTTAACATATCATTTAGTCAGTTGAAGTGGAGAACATGCTTCTGAGCCTAGCCACTCTACTCTTCCCCACGCCCTTCCGGAGGTGTTACCAGATTCTGCCTTTAATTGGTTACACTCAGAGTACCGAGTAACTGACCTAACCTAACCTAACCTAAACTAAACCAACCTGACTCAACCCAACCCAAAAAGAAGCTAACCCCAACCTAACCTAACCTAACATGACCCAACCAAGGCTAAACCTAACCTAACCTAACCTAATCTAAGGTTAGACAAATAGAGAACTCTGAAGTACTTAAATACTTGGACCAATTAAATCGTAACAAATGTAACGGCCCAGATAACTTAGCTCCAAGATTTTAAGAAGAGGTCAGGGTATACAAAAATATAACAAAAATATTCAACAAATATCTATCGGATGGACGGGTACCAACTGACTGGAAACTCGTAGATGTTACTCTTAAATATAAAAAAGGAGACAAAAAGTGTGCCTTGAACTATCGTCTAATTAGCTTTACGTCAGCGTTAGGTAAAAGGATGGAAAAAAAAATAATACGAGATAAAACTGTTACTTTCTAGATGACAAAATTGTATCGGACAAACAGCACAGGTTCGACAGTGATAACGGGGACAGTTGAAGGCTAATGAGCAGCATCGGGGAGTTGGTGATAGCTTAAAAACTGCTGAGCGGAATTGCATTTTCCTGTCAAGTTAAACTTTATTTTTCTAAACCAGACAATCCAGTCGTAGGTCAGTCAGGATTCCTGTTGTCTGTCTGTCTCATGTAAACTCATGTAACCATGTAAACTAAGCAGAGACTTGAGTGGATGAAATATTCAACGCTTGGTTTTATCCTCTAAATATTCAACATAGGGTTTTATCCCTCAATGGACAAGCCCAGCAGAATGACAAGCGTGAGTGCAACTTTCATTGATAGCTGCAAATGTACTGGATGAGAGGATGACAGAAGGATTACAGATACTCGTGCATGACATCAGTGATTATTTACACGTATCATGAGTGTATGAATGTGGGTATATTGAAACGTGAAGCATCCAGACTACGTTTTTGTTTGTAATATCTATACGCTGCTCGGCAGAGGTGTATAATGAGTATATTTGAATTGTAGTTGTTAAAGTGCATAAGTGAAATATATATATGTATATATTTCAAGAACAAATCACCTAGCATACTGAGGCTTAGTATGCCCATAGGTTCGAATCCTAGTTGCGGTAGTCAGTCCACAGTCAACCTAGCTATATATATATATATCCCTGGGGATAGGGGAGAAAGAATACTTCCCACGTATTCCCTGCGTGTCGTAGAAGGCGACT
>JAUUDZ010415647.1:0-14732 GCA_032361705.1 Panulirus versicolor | reverse complement strand
AAGTGTGAGAAATAAATTGTCAAGTGTATTGGCTGAAATGGAGTGAATGTCAGCAATCTGTGTGTGGGTAAATCAAAAGAAAACGAACTGGACAAAATGAAAGAAACTTGAAAGTTACTGAACTGCTGGCTCACTGCACAACTGTCATTAACCCTCCTCATATCCAGGTGGGTAAGAGAATATTTACGACAAAAGTTTACTACATGGAGGGGCTAGTAAAGTGCTAACTTCATGAAAATCAATTTATGAAAAAAAATTCATGTGAGTTATGTTAAGTATTGTGTTTATTAATTGTGTGATATAAAGATTTTATGTTTGTGGACTGAATGGTAGCAGCCCATGTGTTGATGAGAAAGAATAAACTGGGGCAAAGAAGTGACATGTGATAGCCACTGAAATACTCAATCATTATGCAGCCGTCAATAAAACCTCCCAGTACACATATGGGTATTGCATAGTACTCACTGCACTTTATGCCTGATGGATGACTACAGTATTCTTCTGTTGCATACTTATCTATTCTGGTTTCATCTAAGACTGATTTCAATGACATGTCAAGTTTCCATTTAACAATTTGAGTAGTTCCTTAAAATTTCTCCTGGTAGTATATTAACTAGCCATTCGAGCTTCCTTCAAAGGCATTCATATATATTTCTCTATTGTAATCTTTGTATGTTCGAGGCATTCTGGCAGACTTAACTTTGTTGTTCTATGTTGAGAGGCTTTCAGTTTCATTATGTTTTCTCTTACATATTCAATGCTGCCATGCACTGATCATCATATATCCTTCTCTCCTTTTTAGACTATGGAATCACATGTTCTTGCACTTTATCATAGTAGTTCTCGACTTCCATCCTTCAATTCTGCTCATAAAGTATTTGTGAACTCTCCATTACCCTCAATTTTAGAAGGGCTAATTCTATTGGATCATGCAGTGCATTAAAGAGGCTCATGGCTTACTCTCTTGGTAAAAGCTCCTCACTGCATTTAGCAACTTTACCACATATGTTTATAACACCTTCAACAAGGCCTCTCTGTCAATCCTATTATGTGCAATCTTCAGACCCATAAGTGCCACATAAGAGATAGTATCAGATGAACCTAGAATAGATAACTTAGCCAGTCAGTGAAGTAGCTGAAAAAAAAAGCATTATACAAGTAAGACAAGTGATGAGATGTGAGGTAGCAGCAGAAGGAAATGTCATTCTCCAACATACATTTCATGCAGAGAATGCTTTGGACTAATGTTGCTGTCACAGCAAATCTCAGTGGCTCAGAAATTCTTCTCCAAGTATTTCACATGCAGATTATTCAGACTAAACAACTAGTCCTCACATCCTCTACCCTTCATGATCCCACACAGCTCTTCCTAAAGCAGATGTTTCATGCATGCCTCCATCATCTAGATTGTCAGTCTCCTATACATCTTACCAGGGGTTCAAAAATCTTTTACTCTCTAAAATGAGCCTTCCCTTTGTATAAATGAACTACAAAAGAATTCTGCCAATTCTCAAGTACCACAAGTTGTCCCATAAATACATATTAGCCTGACTGACCACTTTATAAAGCGTCATCCCCTTTCTTAAGGAAGTCATTTTGTAATCTCATCCACTACTGTTGCTTTAGCACACTTCATCTTACTATATGTCATCTACACTTAACAATTCATGTGACTATGCTACATGATCATCAGTTTTACAGTCTTTCTAAAAAGCACATATCATTTTCCAAAAAAGGGTTGTATGGATCTAGAACCTTGAACGCCACTCCAGTCATGTATAATACTTTTATTTGCTTTCTCACAAATTAACCATTATTGATGCATTCTTAATCTAAAAGTCCAAGAAATAACTCGCAATAGCCAATTCCATAATTAAAAAAAAAAATCAGTTTATGCTGTATGGTATCAAAATACAAAATAAGTGTTCTAACAAAAAGTGACTATCACTTACCAAGGTGTTGTGGCAATTTTCCTCCACGCTTTACAAGAAGAGACACACTATTGCCACACTGTTTAATCAGTTCAATGGCATCAGCATGGGTCATATCTTTGGTTGATCTTCCATTAATCTCCATTAGTTGATCTCCAACCTATAAAAATCATAATAATTGGATTTATTAGAATTACTGTTAGGATTAAAAGATTCGCACATTACAATAAGAAAATCAGATCATAATAGGATCAATACAGCGAGGTTTCAAGTTATAATGTTTTGAGCTGTTTTGTACTTAAAACACTTTAGAATATGTGCATAATGTGTTAACTGCAAACTGTGCTTTGACTTGTGACAAAAGAGGAAAACAAAATTTTGTTAAATGTATATTTTGATGTCTAAAAATACTGTCTTTAACTAAGGAAGTATATCACCAGAATATAAGGTCTTTTGTGTATCTATGCATACCAGTTGATTTATATGCTACAAATTGGCATGAAGCATTTATCTATGTGCACTGCTGCCCCTTTACTTACCAAATCCATTTTTAGGGCAGGCACTGCAATAAGTCCTAATGTAATCCAGCTAAAACAACATCTGAATCAAAAGATTCAGGGGGGTAACCTTGGCAAGCCTGGCCCCCTCCAACAGTCCCCATTTCACTCCACCACTAACTCAATCTCAATGGTATGAGAGGAAGCTGGATGTTCTGGCTCAAAGTGAAACATGGCTCAAGGAGGAAAATGGTTTGGAAATGTTTTGGGGTTAAGTTTTTATGAGGAAGAAATTGTGGCAGTGTATGAAAGAGTATAAGGAGGTGAGCTCCTGACTAATGTAGGTAAAACTGAAAGTGGATCATGAGAGGCAGGTGATTATCAATGCTCATGCACCAGGAAGTAACAGGAGTGAAGCAAGGAGTCGCATGTTTGGGAAGTGCTGGGAAGTGTTTTAGTAATTATGATTTGAGGGATTGGGTATCAGTGATGGGTGATTTGAATATGAAAGTGGGTAATATGGCAGGTGAGGGTATATCTAGGGGGAAAGGGGTACAAAGTGATGTAAATGAAAATGGTGAACAGCTTAATGAATTTTCATGAAAAAGGATTGGTGATTCGGCATACCTAGCTAAAAAAGAGGGAAATACATAAATATACATGGGTAAGTAGGAAGGATGGTGTGTAGACATAACTGGATAAGGTACTAGTTGGCAAGCATGCAAAAGAGAGACTCTTGGATGTGACTGTGCTGATAGGAGGAGGCTGGTGGGTTGTCTCACTGGTGTTGGGGGAGGTGAGGGTACAGGTTTGTAGAGGCTTTCATAAAAGCAGAAATGGTATGGGTGGGAAAAGGATGGTGAAAGTAAGCAGACATTATTGGATTATGTACTAGCTGATAGGCATACAAAAGACAGAGTGTTTTATTTGATTGTGCTGAAAAGGACAGCTAGAGGAATGTCTGATCACAACCTAGTGGTGATTAGGGTGAAAGTTTGTAGAAGCTTTTGGACAAGTGAAAATGATATGGGTGGGAAGAAGGTGGTTAGAGCGAGTAATTATGGAAAAGAGGCTTGTGAGGAAATAACAGGAGAGATCCAGGAATGAATGGTAAAAGGTGAAAGTAAATGAAACTAGGATTGTAGATGAGTAGGGATTTAAGGAAGCAGTGCTTACATGTGCAAGAATATATATGACATACAGAAGATGCGATGTGGGCTAGTGGAAAAGCGTTGTGGGATGTGGAAATACAGATGTTAGTGAAAGAGAAGGGAGAGTTGTATGGGTGTTGCCTGCAAGGAAGTTGTACAAAAGACTGGTTGATGTGTAAAAGAAAGCCACAGAAAGTCATGAGGAGGGTGCAGGGGCCAAAAAAGAGGGCAAATGAGAGAGGATCAGCAAACTTCATGGAGAATAAGAAATTGTGTTGGAAGGTGTTAATAGTGAGAGGAGAACAAGAGAACAAATGGGAGCATCAGTGAAAGGAGCTGATAGAGAAGTGATAACCTGTAAGAAAAAGGTAAAGAACAGGAATGAGTATTTTTAAGGAATGCTGAATGCGCAAGATGATAGGGACACATATGTAGGATGTTTGGGTGGGGAGGTAAGTGAAGTGAGAGAGTCATGGCAAGTGGTTTGGTGATAAGAGAAGTGGTGAAAGCCTCACACTCAATGAAGTATGGCATGACAGCTGGAGCGGATAGTTTAGTAGTTGCATTGTTGTCGACTCGTTTGTTAGGATTTTTGATGTACAGTATGTATGACCCATGGTGAGATGTCTGAGGAATAGCAAATTGCATTTATAGTGCCATTGTATAATGATATGGAGGACAAAAACTCCACTTTCCTCAACACTTCTCCAACCTCCAATAAAGTTATACAGCCTTCAACCTGCAGGTTGTGTGTACACAGTGTCCATGCAAAAAATATGTAGGCTAATAGATGACCTATATGATTAAAAGAAACATTTATATGCATCTGTTGGTGAAGAAAGTGAAGAATAATATAAAAGGTGTGAATTAACAAGTGACTTACTAATTTTAGTAAGATTACTTAATGAGAAAGATGGCCACAATGGAAAGCCAACCCATTCTCCTCAACAGTCTGGTTGGCAAGAAAGGTATGTCATGACACCTTCTCGAACCAGTGCCATTAACAAGTTAAAGAACAACTAGACAAAGACAGTGTAAAGTGTGGAAAAAAAATTGTAAGGAATTGTGATGGTCTGTATACTGGTGAGTGCTTCAGAGACTTTTACTTCTTGGGCAAGTACTAAAACCAATAACACAGAGCTATGTATATAAGAGCGTAGTGTGTAAAATCATAAAGTTTACAATTAATATAAAAGTATAAAGTATGTAAACTATGAAACTCATGCTTCATCTTACTCACCACCAATGTAGTGACTGTGAGAATTTAATCAAAAGTGTAACAACAGACGGGAAACAAATATATCAGGCATTTATTTCTAAGTCTCTTACAGAGAGGTGAGGAAAGATTGTGCAAGACTTACCAATACCACACTATATTGTGTCTTCCTTTTTATTTTTGTATACAGATCTATTTCACAAAGGAAGAATCTATTTCTTCTTTTTTCTCTTGCACAAATGGGGATGAACATGGGAGGTAATTCCACAGTCAAAGGTTAAGGATTTATGATGGCAGTGTAACCTAAGATCTCAAAACTTTTCTGTCTCGGAGTATATTCATCAAATCAGAATACAGAACATATACATGTATACCTTATAATGATTCTACAAAAGCATAAAAGAGAAATATCACATCAATGGTCAGAGAAGAGGAAATGGAAGGTCACTAACACAAATTGTTTTCATTCAACAACTCTTTTCTTAAATTGTTAGTTGTTTACAATCAACTTTCATTTATCATCACAATCAGTGAGAAAAGTGCTCTACTGCCATCTCCTCAGTTATTGAGCATTTACCATACCTGTTCACAATATGCCATGTCTGTCCATTTCCCTGTCTGTTTGATTTTTGTCAATTTGTCTTTTTGTCTGAGTGTAGTTACCTCTAAATGTGCAGTACATGGAGGGAGTTCTACTTGCGACAGTTAAGAATTGGGGAAAAAAATTTCATGAGTGCACTAGCCACTATGTTCCCTATGCTCACTACCTAGGCAGACCAAGTGGGTCTGCTACTGTCTTCACCAAAGTGTAGAGAATATCAGTCTACAAGTACAGTAACCCATCTCACTGGTTTACTCATACCCTGTGGTGTTGCAACATGCCTCTGGCAAAACACACACACACACACAAAAAAAACTATGTTGATTACTATGATTAACTACACATTAATCTTTAAATAAAAGGATATACAACTCATTATGTAAGACTGTTTACATGTGCTATGCTGCCTTTAACTTATGCCACTCCATTGCCAGGCACAGATACTCCATAAGCGATGTGTGTGGTACTTCTGGGAGTGTTTTTGTCAAAAAAATATGATTACAAAGAGTTCCATCAGTAAAATCTATCACCTTGTAAAAGTGATACTGCTTTAAAAATTATTACAGTGTTTGGTGGTATGTGTTACCTCTGGAAGTAAATCTGTTACAAATAAACAAGATTACCAAGGGTTTCCATCAGTAAAATCTATTATGTTATGAGAATAAAACAGCTTCAAAACTTGGAAATAATGAGGGTAAAAGCCTTGTACAGGATACCTTGACATCACATACGGTGACCAGCGTATGGAAAAAATTTAGGCTGTATTCTTGGGAAACAACATGTGCGATGCAACTACAAGCATTAATGGCTGTTTATATAAGTCCCAGCAACTGTTAAAAAGAATAGTGATCAAAAAAAAATTTAAGTGAAACCTATCTCATTTAGGAATGCCTGCAAGCCTCATCTGCTTGTGTAGTAAGCAAACTTATATTTTAATGTCTGACTGGTTTTAGCCCTCTATTTCAGTGCAGTTGCAGTGGGTAGCAACAATCTGGTGGTGGATGCATTTAACCTTTTTGGGCTGATGTTAGCTGGCCGATGTGTGACCAATTATTCTGACAAGTAAATACTGTTAGGATGGTTTAGGCATGATGTTTGTGGGTTGAGCTACAGACTGCACAAGAAAAGACCTTGCATTTTTCTAAATATTATTGAATGTCGAAATAAAAATTGACAACAATTATAAATAATAAATGAAGTAACAGTACAAGCCTTCTCATGTATTCAAAACTACAAGCTATCATATATATGGGTAAACAAGAAGCAAGGTAGCATCCTGAGATGTAATGTGTCTAGTATTCAAAGGGATTTATCCAGCTTATATGAAACTGTTTCTATAACTCAGTGAGCATACTGCATCATCCAACATACAGCTAAAATCCAAAAGGTCTACCTAGATAGGACTGATCGAGAAAGCACATTCAATAAAACTAATTCAAGACAATTTAATAAAGAGTACTTTTGAACCAAAGAAAGATTTTCCTTAATTCTATGTGTTGAAGTGAGCCATTACAAACTGAAAAGTGAAGCTGACAAAGGTGGAACTAGCCTTTGCTTAAAATGATTTGGTTCATTATTCCATGTTGAAAATGAAATAAAAGAAAATCAAATTACTTTTAGCTTTCCATCCTCTGCTGCTGGTCCATTTTCGGCAATCCTGAGGACGAAGAGGGGCATGTTATGGAATTCCCTCCCTCCTCTGATACTGAAGCCAAAGCCTCGGGTACCACGCTGGAGCTCCACCCCATAGTACTCGCCATCATCACCAGCATCGCTTTCAGCCTACCAGAATATAGTAGCAGTAAAACAAATACCATCATTCAGCAATGTATGGCTATGAACAGAAAAGATATAGCTGAAGATATTACTCTAACAGGAGTATTATTATAGAAAAATATAAATGATGCATTATCAACTAATGTCACACTTAAATACAGTAATCCCTCCAACTGAAACAATTCTAATGAAATTTTTTTAGTCAACAAAAGTTTGATATTTGAATTACAGTTCCAATGATATTGTGCCACTGTGATATGCTTGATAAGGGAAATCAGCCTCTTACACAATTCTTTTCCAATTACTACCTGTTTGATGTCACCTGATGGTGATCCAATTTATTCGTTAAAATCTTGGAATAAAGTCCATGATTCATTTACTGATCTTTTAAGATTTTTTATACACCTATTATACTTAACAAATAATTATGCATATAAGAAAATAAAAAGAGGGAATGGCTGTAAAATTTGAATGGTAAGGTAAATGCTGTAATTAACATAAAGCATTCCCAACATTTTTCATCAACTGGAGGATTTACTGTTAAAATTAATCAACTGCTGAATTTACAAACCAACCAAAGGAAGTACTGAAATTCTCATAACATTAATTAACATCTTTTAAGAAAAAAGAAGACCAATCAAACACTTCTGCATGCAATACTTTGAATGTTAAATGTTAAATGACTTAAGCCGAATACACAAATGAAATACAACGCAGAATATATTAGTAAATGAATACAGAATATACAGTATGTCTACAAAAAAAAAATTCATAATAGTGTACAACAAAAACACAGGAAAGAAAGAACACTGGGTGTTTAGTGCAACTAGAAACAAGCACAAAATATCTATCTAGAATGAAAGAACTAAACATTACAGGGAACCTTAAAAAAGAGCATTATCCATAATGCAATGAAAAATATAATGAAGCAGAGGCAAGGTTCACCAATAAGCAATGCAAGCCAAGCTACAGTCCCTAGTTCAGCTCAATGCCATACAAATTATCTACCACATGGATGCAAGGTTTTCTTAATGATGAGCCCTCTCAGTGTCATGAAGCTGTGCCAGGTCAAATTGTGAGCTTCAAGGGTGGAACAAGGACTTCATGTTATGACAGGGTCATATTACAATGACAGTGGAAACTTTACATGGAGTCCAATTATGAAAGTTGTGACAAGATGTCTACATTATTTATATATTCAATTTTGTAAGTAAAATATGAGTAACACCAATTTAGGTACAAGCTGTTCATTTTGATATGCCAGAAGGATATACACTGTAAAAGGAGGCTCAAAGAGGTAAATAAAGAACCTGGTTGTCATTCTTACGTCAAAGAAACCCACGTCTTTTGGTGAAAAATGTCAGTCTATGAGTCTGTCACTTAACAAAAACTGCATAGCCTTCAGGTTTATTTACAACAGCTAGACAATAAGTACTGAAGACAGGAAGTGGTGAATGATCATCTATACTCTTAGAACTAATCCTTATGTCCCCATTTTTTCTTGTATCTATATTGCTTTATCAACTGCTCTGTGCTAACAAGACTCAAATAAAATATGTTATGTTCTATATTCTTTTTCATACATATTCGCCATTTCCCGCATTGGGTTAAATGTATGCATGGGCAAGTCATGTGAAGCCCTTCAAATAAAAAACAGGATAATGTAATACTGCACATTACCCTTGTACCTGCCTTACATGGACAGAGAAAAACCAAGCAACTCTGGGTCCCACATCTCTGAAAATGACATGAAAACTTGTCATCCTCCAAATATTTCTCCCCATAGACCTAACAGAAGTCAGCATTGACAATATGGAGATGAAAATATACCTAGTTATAAATAACAGTTACAGTACTAGCTCTAATCACAAAAGGAGGCACATGAAAAAAGCATCTTGGCAAGAGTAAGGAACTTTGTCTCACACTAATTACTCAATTAGCTTCATCCATGCTAAAGTTGCACAGGTTTACCATAATTCTAACACCCAACACACATCCTACAGCATTAGATCCTGTTGTAAGTTTCATGTGTAACATCATAATTCTGGGGTCAGTTTTTAATCCTAATGGAGACAAAACCTCTATGATTAGATTGAGACTAGAATGGGGCACAAAACAAGAAACTCATTTTAAGACAGCTACAGGGAAAAGTTTACAAGGCAATAGTTTATATATCAACATTGATAAACATAATGCATCTATCTATCTAAAGCTTTGATGTCTGTTCCAACTTTAATCCCTCAAGAGGTGGTCACAGCAATAGAATCTCACCCTTAACAGGCCACTAGCAGGGGCCAACTCTACTATAGTGTTTGCACATGTTCCTATCTAATTTTCACACTGATTACATCTACCTAATGCTCCTACCTAAATGTTCCAACTTATTATCCTATCTACTGCTCCTACCATCTTGCCAAAAGGCAGAGTTAATGCATAGCACTCGCCACAAGAAAATCTAGTTACAAAGAATGAGCTATGTGAGTTCAGTGTTGTCAAGTGCTATGTATAACAAGGAAATACTGTATGTTTATGGACAGAATGCCAGTAATTTCAATGCATACAAATGTTTATATGGAAAAAGTGACTGAAAATCTCTCTGTAAGTGACTTTTCCACAATTATTTTCTTTAAGTACAACCAGATGGACTACATATTATATCACAAAACACTTAGTCATAACATCTTATTTCCCCTAATACTTCTCATCTCTGTACATACTTCCTTACCCTTCTCTTCCATCCTACACTAACTACTCTCAACAAAGTTTTATTAGGATACAAAGCATAACAAAATGCCTTAAACTTTAAGTGAGTAAGCAATATCTGAGATAAGAGAGGTGGGTGGTTGAATTGTACTTCACAATGATTTTATACAGGGAGAAAATTGAGAAGCTGGATTTCCTAACTGGTGTTAGGAAGGACTGCATAAAATGAAACGTTACTTATTATGTATACTCGTGTAGCAGTCGTGTTTACACAAAAGCTTTGGGCAAAAACATTGGGGATCAACTTGCAAATGAGCAATATTTTCAGGAGTTGTAATCCATGCAGGCCTGGAGGGAGAACAGTTATTTCAAAATATGAGAAATATTTGCTAATCAGTAACTATATGCTGTGCCATACTTTCAGTAAGCTAAGCTCCTCATCTTAGGCAAACCTACTGAAAACTACATTACAAGTGACCAGAAAGCTACTTTATACTTTCAGTATGCAATGCACAGGTAGCCTATACTCTTTATGGATACATCAAGGACAAAGCTGCACTCTGCTGTCCCCTTCAATTCCTTTAAAATAACCAGTGCCTAGTCCAGGCATCAGTAAGTCTATTTACTTTCAAAAAACTTTTTATGCTTATTAATCATTTAGAGCATTACCTTCAGAATCACTTGAGCCTTTATCTGAGAGACCTTTGCACTAATTATAATCAATATTAAGTTTTCAGTTTTTTAAAGCACATGAAGGTACAAAAACCTAGGCATTACCTTTATCTATCACCGCCGTTGGTACAGTAAATGTTATCAAGTCCTAATTCTTCTGAAACATGGTTGTTTTTCAGTTCTTTAATTCAACTTCAAACTTTCAGCTTTAAACTGTCCAATAATGCAGTACAGTTATAAAATTAAATACAATAAAACATAACCGAAGAAAAAAGTTCATATGCTCACACTAATGCGTGTTTATTATCATCTTTGTTCATAATTCAAAAACTTTTCCATCTAAAAATTGTTGAGGGAAGTAATAAAACACAATACAGTACTTAATTATCATTACAAAAGCAAGGTGTAAATAAGGGATACGTGATAAACAGACAAAAGAGAGTTATAACTGATGAAAAGACATTCAGAGAGCATGATGCAACACACTAGCAGACCTTGTTAAGATCTTAGGGTTAGTGACTGACTCTACTCCACTGTAACATTCCAATTTTACTTTAATATCCTCATGACTGGGGATAGAGTAGAAGGAATACCAACCTTAAATTCCCTGCATGTTGTAGAAGGCAACTTAAAGGGGTGGGAGCAGGGTGCTGAAAACCAACCCCTTCATGTATTCTCAAGTTCTAAAACAAAGAATTGGAGAGAGAGATAAACAAAGAGTGCTTATCCTCTTTGAAGACTCAGCTGCAGTCTGAATGTACGTGGATTTTTTCAGGATGAGGAAAAGAGAGCGAAGTATATGTCTGCAGAGAGGAACCTGGATGTTGTATCTCTAAGGGGAAACAAAGGGTAAGAGGAAAGAAGAATAGTTTGGGACTGTATTGGGGGTAATACAAAGGAATACAAAGGAATTCGAACAGCAACAGACCACTGGGTCCTTTTTGAGGCTGTCTGTGACAGTGGACGATATCAAAAATTCACTTATTAGCATGGTAAAAGTTAGAGGGCATAGTGACAATTCAAAGAGAATAGACCTGCAAATCGTCGTTGAGATTAAGGAGGTGCAAATAACGCAAGTCATGGAAACGAAGTATCTATCAAGTTATTCTTATATGTATCTATTATACTATTTCCTGTTGAAGAAATAGTACTTTATCTCATTTCAGGTAAAACAAGTTTTAAGCAACATGACAGATTTAAGATAATCGAAACCTCTGATAATTTTGAATACTTACATTAGATCATCTCTTAACCATCTCATTTCTAAAGTAAATAGATTCAAGTTGTTTAATCTGCTCTTGTAGGATTTGGTCTTTAGTCCAGGAATCATCTTAAGAGCTCGACATTGAACTCTCTCCATTCTGTCTGTCTTTTTATAAACCGAGGTGACCAAAACTGAACACAAAACTCTAGATGTGTCAAACTAATGAATTTTAAAGAGGAAGGGTGATTTCCCTGGACTTAAATTCAAAAACCCTGTCTCAGAATATAAGAATTTTATTCACATTTTTCACTGCTTCTGTGCACCACTTACTTGATCTTAAGTCACCAGAGATTATTAGTCAAGTCTTTTTCTCATTTACCTTCTGTAGCTGAACAACAAAATTCATACTATAGCTTGTCATTTCATTTTTACTACCAATACGCAAAGCTTTGCACTTCTTGATATCAAAATTCATTTGTCACCTATGAGCCCAATGCATCAGTTTGTCTATGTCAGATTAAAGCTGTAGAGATTAAAGTTTTGTAGACTTACTTTCTAGCTTTGTACCCTCATCAAAATCTGATAACTTGCAATGCACCCCATATTCTATGTAATTAATAAATATGAGAAAGAGTATCAGTCCCAAGCATGATCCTTGTAGCACTCTACTTGTTACATCTAACCATTCTTGGTAGTCTAGGGTTTGAGTGAGGGTGAGAGAAAAGAGGAATGTTGGCACCTCTGCTGCAACAGCTGAAGCAATCTATGAAACCGTGCATGGAAGTGAGCCCCAGACTGATTTGGGTGAAAATGAAAGTGGATGACAAAAAGTGGGTGGTTATTAGTGCTTATGAACTGGTAGCAAAAGGAGTGAGGACAAGATGTGAGTGTCTTGAGAGGAGCTGGGTGAGTATGTCAGCAATTTCAGTTAAGTAATCACACAATAGTGAGTGACTTGAATGCAAGAGTGGGTGATGTGACACATGGGGCACATGGGATACTCAGTGAAGATGAAAATGATGAGCAGCTTGTGGAGTTGTGTGCTGAAAAATGACTGGCAACTGGGGATACCTGGTTTAGAAAGGACATACATAAATAAACATGGTTGAGTGGGGATAATGGTAAGTGGGCATCACCAGATTATGTCCTCTCTCAAAAGCACACTAAAGAAAGAATTTTGGATGTGTATGTGCTGAAAGGGAAAATTGGTGAGATGTCTGATAATTTCTTGGAGTCGAGAGTATAGGCTTATGGAGATAATTTAGTACTGTTTTTCATCATTTCCGTCTAACAGTTATTTGGCACTATTCTGTCTCTTTCGATCCACTCACAATACCCAGTGCTCTGTTACTGGTGTCACTAAGCCCACTTCTGGATGAATCAGGGTTGCCATCTCCCTGGACTCCTGTCAAAATTTGTCAGAATTGTGGAATCTCCAGATATTCATACTTTCTAGGATGTGTTAACTGATCTGATAGTTGAAATTTTTAAATTCCGGTATTTTTTTTGGAATTCCAGAATAAATCAAGTTTTATTGAACATAATCTTTTATTTACTATGGATTTTGATAAACCTCATTACTTTTAAGATATATACATAATTGAAAACTCTGCCACATGCACTGTTGTGGTAGTAGCCTAAAAAAAGTATTACCATACTTTTCAATATAACTTTCTTTTTTTATTCTAGAGCTAACTTTCATTGTTTAATGAAAAAATCTGACTGCAGCACTTGAACAATAAATCTGAAGGATGAAAGTCCTAAGAATTCAAAATGACCAAATTTACCTGGATATATTCTAGGTGCAATAAGGATGATATGCAAAATGGCTGTGACCAGCTCTGCCTCCATGTCTTTGCACTGCCAGTGTGTGTTGAGTGGTTGACTGGTTCAAAGTACTTAAACTAAGCATATGTAAAGTGTCTGCTGTAGGTGTACTCCAGTTATCTAAATAATTTTCCACCCAACCACTAAAATGAATGGTCAGGAAGCCAGCCCCAGTAAGAATAGAAAACACACCAACTTTTACAGCAAATGAAAATCAACTAACACAGAAGTAGTTTACTGGATGGATACAGAAGGTAGATAATGTAACTTGTTCATGGAAAAATATGGTGTAAATGCTGTAAAGAACCAATTCTTTCCATAAATAAACATCATATGACATACAAAAAGACTAATACTGACATGATCCAAGTTCATAATGCCTTTAAACACTACCAAAGCTACTGAAGTTTGGATTCTTTGATGATGTTTCAACATGATATTTACAGTGACTCCAAGGCAGTTTAGTGTGGAAGAACAAGAGCAGAGGTCATTTGAGGAAATGTCTTGGACAATATATATGGTATATTCTTCTTCCTCTTTATTATTATCATTATACTTAATTGCCGTCTCCTGCGTTGGCAAGATAGTGCAAGGAAACATGAGGAATGGCCCAACCCACCCACATACACATGTATATACATAAACACCCACACATGCACATATACATACATATACATTATAATGTATACATACATATACATACATAGCGGATGGAACCATGGAATCAGAAGAGAGTCACAGGGTGGGGGAGGGGGGCGAAGGTTCTGGGAGTGTTGAAGAATGTGTGGAGGGTGAGAATGTTATCTCGGGGAGCAAAAATGGGTATGTCTGAAGGACTAGTGGTTCTAACAATGTTATATGGTTGCAAGGCATGGGTTATAGATAGGGTTGTGTGGAGGAGGGCGGACGTGTTGGAAATGAGATGTTTGAGGACAATAAGTGGCATGAGGTGGTTTGATCAAGCAAGTAATGAAAGGGTAAGAGAGACGTGAGGAAATAAAAAGAATGTGGTTGAGAGAGCACAAGAGGGTATATTGAAATGGTTTGGTCACAAGGAGAGAATGAGTGAGGAAAGACTGACAAAGAGGATATATGTGTCAGAGGTGGAGGGAACAAGGAGAAGAGGGAGACCAAATTGGAGGTGGAAGGATGGA
>JAUUDZ010415637.1:0-14733 GCA_032361705.1 Panulirus versicolor | reverse complement strand
TCAAGGTTCACAGTCAGATGTTTAGGATTCTTCGTAATGTTATAAATGAGATGCATCAATAGTTCAAGGTTCGATAGAAACTTAGGTGAATACACTTTACATGTGAAACAAAGCAAAGAATTGTACTGGGCCAAGGAAACCCTTCAGCACGTCCAAATGATTAATTTGCATGTTAACAATGAGATGATTATATACCGCACTATGCAAAGAAAAATAACCCGACTACATAAATTTGAATAGCAAATGAACAGAATTTTACATGACATAAAATTGGGAAGGGAATTATAATCATAGAATCCTTAAATAAAAAGAAAGTAACTTCCAGTTTTAGCTGTGAGTTTCAAGTCACAATTATCCCTATACCGTTGAAGAGTGAGGCCCAAGGCTTGCTGGGGAGACTAACTTAACAACTTTATCAACAAGTTATGTAATCATTTAACTTTGCTCTCTATTTCCATATCTAGAAACTCTACAGAACGTACAAGTCAGAATCACAGTTTACCTATTCCATAATTTTGAAATCATGAGGTTATTAAGTTAGTCCATGATAACTTATCCTTTGAATGATGCGTAACTTTGGGAGGTCATGAGTTATCAGACCCCGTTGTGAACACGTGGCCAGTATGTTGTTCATCGATGCACATAGAAAGATTGAGGTGTTTGTTACGTATATCTGTACGTTAACGTATGGTTAGTGGGATCTTGTCCTTATGTTTGACTGATGATAACATTACTAGAGACAGATGCAATCCTAAACAGTAAAATGATTTGCTTTGATAAGATGTAACAGTTTCCCATTGTAGGGAAAACTGACAGACCGTACCTTGGTTAAGGTAATATTAAATGAATTTCATCCTTAGGTACAGCGATTGCAGGAGCGTTTATTTTTAAGACAAAGAATATTATCGAAAAAATCTTAGTATTACTCTCTATAAATTGTGTATTCTGAGGAGTATTTGTATGGAAAGAGAAAATATAGGTAAATGATTACTTACTTTCCACATACATTAACTTTTAATCGGAAGTGAGAAGTTCTCTGATGTAAATGTACCTACCCGCTTTCGTCAAATGATAATACATCTTTGCCAGAGGTTGTTTGCATGTGTGTGTGTGTGTGTGTGTGTGTGTGTGTGTGTGTGTGTGTGTGTGTGTGTATTTCTTATTTGTACTGTACGGGGAGGGCGTTCTGCATTCCCTCTTGTACTACAAAACGCAAAACCATACTAGGTGATATTAAGTAGACTAAGTTCTCCATGTTACTTCTCATTGAGCTCTTCATGTGTGGACGACTGTTTGCTTCGAAATTTGCTAAAACGACAGAGAAATGCACACTTGAAGTATGATCTGGATCACATCAAGAGGTACACAAAGAGGATCGGATCCTGGACCAAGTGTTCGGACTTCATTAGATTCCAGAAGACATACAGAATCCAGTTTGACTCCGCTAACTTGGCCGCCAATACCTGCCAGCAGACGCAGATTGTATTCAGTCTGCATATTAACACACGCAAGACTACAGCAAAACAATTTATCCTTCTGACATCATTCTACAGTTGCTAAGCAGTCGAACATCATTCGAGGAGAGACAGTCCACAGTCAGAAAAACAAAAGGATTCTCCACTGTGCTCTATAAATAGTCACACGTGGAGAGGATACAGAGCCAGCCACAATAAGCGCGTGAACTGCAAGAGACGGCACCCCACCAGGCTCATGCTGTATGAGGTCAGGAAAGCAGCTGTAAAAAAAAAGCAAATGTGGAGCAGATGGACGCTCGCAAGGTTCAGCCGAACCAACCATTTTCCGGTGTTCTCAAATTCCCTTTTGTAGGAGGATCCTACCAAGGCCTGGTGGCACCGTATGTAAATCAAATCAACTACTTTGATGACATATGTACGACTTGAGAGAGTTAGGCCACGAAAATTATATACCACGAAAACCATAAACCACGAAGACCATAAGATAGACAAACATGTCCATGATGAAGGCAACTTTAAACTCTCCCGGGAACCAGCCAGTCGGGGTAACTGCTCTAGGCAAACTGGGGCTGACATCTGACCCACCTCTTGCCAAAGGCGCTAACCACACCAGCCACAGCCCTCCCCCAAGGCAATTCAACCCTCACCCCCGGCCCAGGGAAAACAATCAGCCACCCAAAGATCCGAACGAGGGTGATAATGTAGAGGATGAAGCTGCAAGCCAAATACAAATTTGTAATCTAGGCGCTATAGTGGTTAGGCCGCCCGCACAAACGCTCCCACTTTATGAGCACTTTCAGCGAGTGAAGCGCAAACGCCTCCACTCTGTGAGCAATTTCAGTGAGTGAATAACCAGATTTCATTTTGAAGAAGAACCGTACCCTAGAAATGCCGGGTTATGATATTTGCCAAAGCAGTCTCAGTAGTTGGCTTCATTGTTAGAAAATGTCTACATCGTAGAGTTTATGGCAATATTCAGTACACGCCGACATACTCTCGGTAAAATTAATGAACCCACTTGGGCCTGTCAGCCTAGCCACCATCTGTATTCCCCTCCCCCCCCAACCCCCCTACCCCCCACCCACCCTAAGGGAGGTTCGTGACGCCAGATTACTATATTAAGGATCATTGAACGAGCCTTTATCATCGAATACCTCAATGCTAGACGCACAAACCGATCAAAACATTGGATGCATATTACTTAACGCCACAGTTCTCCTCGCAGCAGGACGACGTAACCTTTGGAAATGGTAAAACTTCACCAGTGTGTCCATATCACACAAGACGAACCCACTTGTAACAGTCATATATCCATGGTAGTTGCTGTATCTGCCGCACCAGTCCTTACCCCTGGACCACGACGACGATCACAAACTGTGACCAGTTTCAAGAGATCAAAGACCTTAACCTCCCCATCCTCAGGACAGCGGAAGAAGTCTGCAAAAATTGTGTAAGGCATCGGAAACATGGCACGCAGCAGTAGAGACAACGGAGTCAACAGCACTCCCCACCACCAGATAGGAAGCGCTGTCATGCTCACCCAACTCATCCTAGAAGTTAATCAAAATATAAAAAGACAGTTTCACCAGCAACGTCCACACTGTCGTGCGAACATATGCCTCGAACAACATGCGTTAACGAACTCCCATAGACGCTAACGAAGGAGGCAAGAACAAACAGTTAACACTGGGTAGATACGATCGTCGCCCCGGCACATAGATATGAGGAACCGACACCATCCTGGCAAGGAATTCGCCAACTACAGTTGAACATCCGAGGCTGCGTTAAATATTTGACGTCGGTAATGATAAAATAGATGAAGGTGAAGGAATGGCGCGCGAAGTCAGACACGGAAATATGTGCTCAAAATCACACTTGAAGAAAACGGGAATTACAGTCAAGTCAAAGAAAGAGAATTTATGGCTTAGCTGACCCAGAGCATAGGAAAGAATCATTCCTCCCCAGACTGTAGATTCATCTCGGGATCCCTGGGACAGTTGTCGCTGTGTGTATACAAATACTAGAGCACGAGAAGCCAGCCCATTTGAAACCCAAAGACACAACCCAAGATAAAAGCCAAACAGACGAGAAACAACTGGTATGTTACCACTAAAAAGATCTACGCCACCTTCATAACGTCTGTAACGCAGTGTATAACAGGAATACTTTCTCCTGAGATTCAAGCAAGTCATAATGATGATAATAAGACCAAGAATGCCAGACATCGACCCAAACAACTACTGACTCGTACAAGTACCAAGGGAAGTATATACAATTATAACTAACCTTAGATTAAAGTGGCACCTGGATGATGCCAACCTCTGTTACTACAACCAATAAGGCTTTCAGAGGGACAGAAGCACCTCTTGTGTGATCTCGATCGCAGGGAAAAGATAGTCGTCACTAGAAGTCCAGAAATCTTCAGCATGATCATACAGAGGCGTGACCATAGACTTCGACAAAGTGTGAACGCACGCCTTCAGTACAGACTGTTACAGTCCGGCATGTCTGATTTTGTCGTTATATTTTGTAATTTCCTTAACCATAGTAATGTAGAAATAACTACAAACACAGTAACGTCAACAAAATACCATTCTGAAGCGGGATCCCACAAGTTAACCATCTGTCACCAACGCTGTTTATAACTAGCGTAGCATCAGGGAATATAAGTTTGGACATCTTTTCTGTAGACGGCGCCACATAAGTGGTAGTCTTCTGTAGTACACTTCCTGAACGTATTCCCTCAGTTTGCAGTTAGAGGCGGCCAGATTCGATAGCCATGAAAGAGAGACTGGAGATTTAAAAAGATGTCCCCAAAAAGTTACAACTGTGGCTCTGGAGAGTGACATATAACAGTAATATTTACAGTAATATACCGTATACAGGGTCAGAAAACTGTTAAGATACCAGGCCAGCCACCCACTAGCTTTATGAGGTGTAATATCAGACCATGTGAACAAATGACTTGCACAAGGTGAGTCAGCCCTAACAAGCTTGTATAGATCATGGTACCACTGAAGAGACAATGACTTCGTATGATAAAGACTTTGATCTTGACCGTATTGAACTAAACCTCTCCAGTTTCCAGTCACCTTGCCTTCAAAGTCCGTACGGTGATGCTGCAGAGGTGATGATCCAACCTTAATGAAAGATAACCCATCAACTGAAAATACCGATGATCAACATCGTTTTAATGCAGAGCTATGTGGTGCATATTAAGGAAAAGCAGGACGAAAAGTATGGCGGAAACGAGAAAGTAGTGGAGTCAGAGTTCCACCCATATTTAAGAACTTGGCAACAACACAAATATGGAACACACAGCTATAATACTACTACTACTACTACTACTAGTAGTAGTAGTAGTACCAGAAATGATAATAATGAGTCATAATGATAACATCACACAATGAATTCGAGAGTACTACACATAGACTAAGGATATGATTAATTCACAACAGATGACACTTATCATAAATGATGTCATTTCACTTGTGATGTTTTTGCTTTCATTAATGTGACGAGTGAGTAAGTTCTTCACACGTTCCGCTCACTTGGTCTTGCCAGTGCTGGTGAACTGCATCCTACCCTAGCGGTCTTTCAGCGAGCGCACAAGTCATTAACCTGACGAGAGTCACTGCCGCTCATGCCATGCACTTAACGCGCCGCACAAGTGCCTTCGACTTTACCTGTAATCAACATTGCGTATTAAACGAGCGTTGATTTTCTTCGTATAGGTTTAAACGAGCGTTGATTTTCTTCGTATAGGTTTAAACGAGCGTTGATTTTCTTCATATAGTATTAAACGAGCGTTGATTTTCTTCATATAGTTTTAAACGAGTGTTGATTTTCTTCGTATAGGTTTAAACGAGCGTTGATTTTCTTCATATAGTTTATCTACATATGGGCTCTTAGACCTTTTTTTTTTTTTTTTTTTGCGTATCTGGACGTTATCATGTGATCGCGTCATGAACGCTGTGTTACGGTATCCACGTCATGTGAATCTTTTATAATGCGATGATGAAATATTGTGTCTTTGTTGATGTCGCCTGTGTGTGTGTGTGTGTGTGTGTGTGTGGCAATTGTCTACAATATACAATGTATCAATTCTAATATGTGTATAGTACAGGTCCCGGGTTGAACACCCGCTGAACACCATGTGATGTGGGTTGACATTACGCGATCTAGGTGAATATACTGTATTCCCGCATGATAATGATCATAAAAACCTAACTGTTTGATAGTTAAGTCCACGAATCTCCGTGTTTTGATAGTATTTTTGCTGTATCTGAAGGCTTCAGATATGCCTGGAAATAATAGAAATTTTATGCTGTATTTGTGCCTGCCATCACACATCGCAAACATCAACAAGATAACCCTGATAACTTTGCTCTGAAACCATGATATATACCACAGGGTCGGTGACTGAAAACAGTTACGTTCCATGAACGGATTCGTCATCATTTTCTGACATGATTTAGGAAGAACTGATGACAATGCTTCGAGTTTGTAATTACAGTGCTTCTCAATTTTATAAATTTCATGGTACATCTTCGAGTTTGCTTGACCCCCCCGGCCACATTGAATCTAAATTTGCTAGGATTGTATTTGAAAGGAAGGAAGACGAAGACCTATTTACACACCCAAGACAAGTATTGTAAAACAAATGTAGTGCCTTATTTATAATCACGTAGTATTTCAAGTTCCGTGCGCACAATGATTTCCAAACCTTGTTAACGTCTTGACTTCCCACGAGCAAGGAGAGAAAGTATAGTGTGTTGGAAGTAATGTTATATGCGAGTGTGGAGAACCAACACTGGCCTATGCTTACTGCTTCATTCTCTATGTTACAAGACATGTTCAGTACAGCCGCACAGTTATAGATAATAGTATCATTGAATGAACATTGAGGTGGTGGTTTGTTAAGGCCGTACTATAGCTATTTTATCAGGAATGTCCCACGGGAAACTTGGGATACTGTCGCTCCACACTGATTGCTTGATGTCGTTTGTCCTTGTATATGTCAGCAGTTTCCCCTTTTACGTGTATGAGGTTAAGAAACCTACTTCCGTAGCGTAGGTAGCGTGTCCGTCACGGTGTAGGTGTTCGGGATGACTAAAGAACAGTGTTGGAGAGATGATTTGGAAGGCATCTGAAGCGAGGGAAGGGAATACCATAATTGCCTCAGGACTTTTTCTTGTATCATGTAGTTTTATTAGCATTTCATCTACCGCCTTAGACCAGCAGGAGGTCAATAGTGTTTGTGTCTTTTGTGATCACATTTGTAACAGTGGCTGGAGCGCATTTGAGCGTTTTCATGAATATTTCTCCCGGCAACGACGAAAATATATGAATTCATCAGCCGTGGGTTTTGCCGTTTCTTTTAAGTTATATTTTTCATCTTGTTTTGTACTTAGTCTTTTTTGTTGTTTTCATTGTCTTAGACCCGGTCTTTGACCGTGTTACACTTGTTTTTCTTAAAACAAACAGCATTAGATCGACCTGCCATATAATTTCACATCCATTTTCTAAATGATTTGCTATTTTGCAAGAGAAACTCTTCTCTGTAAGCCTTTCAAACATCATCTGGACATTGATTTTCACCGTTATGAATTTTCGTATATCTCCAGTGAACGACAGGTTGGGGTTCACGCGACAGATTATGTCTGTATCGTTGCTAGTAAGAGCGTTAGTGATTCATTCAACTTGCTTATAGAAATTACTTAATTTTTATCACTTTGTTTAGTTTTGATCTCAGATCCTTTGACGGTGAACGTAGAGGATTAGAACCTGTAGTTCCTATGACCATGGAATCCTTTTTTGGTCAGGTTTGCTAGTGTCAGTAGGTTCTGAGGTGTTCTTATCTGCTGTTGTTGGAGGAAGGGTAGCAGTACTCCAAGGGTCTGTTTGTCACTAAATATGTCAGGCTGAGAGGTCGTTAGTAATATCATTTATCCAACGTCCTAATTTTACATTAGAGCTTGAAAGATTTTTATACAAGTCGCCCAGAGGGAAAGCTGGTTCGTCCTGTTGATTTGTTGTATTGAAAGATTACAGGAAAGAGTCGATGGAGAACCAGAGACATAGAGTTGATGTGAAAAATGTTAATCATTTTGGTATATGACATTACTCTGAGGGATAGAATCCTCGCATCACAATGACAAAGTTAAGGTTGAGTCATATTTAGACGATAAAAGAAAGAATTACTTGCAGAATATGATTAGAAATATCTAGTTTATGAATTTTAAGAGGGGGGAATTGGGTGTTATGTGGTCATTCGAATGTTTGAGCTTTTTTCATCATAGTATGTCTTACAAGCTTGTTACAGAATCACTGTTGAAAAAAAAGCTATTCTTAACGATAAGCAAACGTTTATAAGAAGACCTTTCGATACCCGAGGCGTATTAAAAACTTTGAAACTAATTTAAATGGAAATTCTCATGCATATTGATTGCAATATCCAGTAAAAACTTTGATAAACTGATGAGGAAATTGTCTCTGTAACGTTCTCAGAGTCTTCCCATAAGCTGGGGTCTTGACTTTCTTGGGGTTTCATAAATCTGATTTTGTTTTGTATCTCGGGCATTCATGTGTCATTCCCGGTGCTGATGGCTGGACTTGTCATCATATGGCTAGCACATATATCCAGCCATACATCCAGAGGCGGCGAGATCAGGTTTCGGAGTGGGTAGCTGTTCCCAGAGGCAATTAGAAACGTCATAGCCGAATGTCGCAAGCTTCTGACCTCTTTCCGAGCTGTTGGATTGAGGTTAAGTCCGTAAGAGCTGCGCCTTTCATGGAAATAGGTCATCTATGATTACAGCGGCAGCTTTTGGTCAGCCAACGCCGAATATCGAGTGTGGGTGTCGGGGATGAATATGGCAGGTGCAGCCGTAGGTTGGGTCACCAAACACATTTTTTCCGGGGATTATTAAGTCATGGGAGATCACACGCTGCCACCTGCCACCAAGGCAGGGCATTGTTAGTAAGGGGACACACACTTCGTGGTGCGACAGTGGGTCACTGCAATAGTTTCGGCGAAGAAGGTGGCAGAACATATGGGCACACGTGGATGGAAATTAGAATTACATGAGGTAACCTAAAGTTTCACCAGTTTTCGAAAGATTGCAAAATGTAGAGTTGATGGTTACAATAATTGTTAGAAATCTTGTACATGTTTATACAGTGATCAAAATTGAACAAAGCCTCGATGATTTCTGTGAGTATAAGATAGTTACTCATCGATTACATTTTCTATTATGTGCCTTGTTAGTCTACTCCAGCCGTTTTCTATGCTTTACGTTTTTATTTTACTAGCTTATCGATAAGATGGCGTTAGTGGCAGCATTTTTTCGTTTCTTCCAGTATACTGACACTTTCATTTCCCAAATACATTCTCCTTAGTCCAACCTTTTCATTTTTTCCCCCGTTCACTCAGAGCTCTGGCACCGTATGGATGTAGCCAGTGTGTCTGTGTCTGTACAGTTGTTTAAATTCCAAGTTATAAGGCAGTGTCATGCTGTGAAAACTGTATACATACCAGTGAATGTAAGAACAGTGGCTGCTAATCCTTAAACCTCTCCGTCTGGTGTACAGACATTCAGAAACTATAAACATTCAGTCATTGATACCGTGGAGATTACAAGCATGTGTCACAACTTGGAGGAAATAAGAGGCCAGAAATGACATTGTTCTCACTTTGGGTAAAGAATATATATATACCGAGAACGCCCGATGATGACCTTGACGTGGTAAGCATATTTTCGTTGAGAATTTAGTCATGTTTGATACTGAATCACTGAACGAGACCTCGAGACCCAGGGCGCTAGTGGGTCGAACTGTTGCCACATTAGTTATGCTTTGATTCTGAAGAAATTTCTAGACAGTGTCATGGAATAGCTATTTTTTCTATAGCTTATGACATTAAGAGCTATACATTTCTATAGCTTGTGTAGAGCCTATACATTTATATAGCTTATGTAGAAGCTACAGTTTTGTATAGCTTATGGGGAAGCTATACATTTATATAGCTTGTATACAAGCTATACAGTATTATAGCTTATATAGAGACTATACATTTATGTAACTTATGGAGATCCCATGCATTTATATAGCTTATGTAAAACCTCAACATTTTTATTGCTTATCTTGAAGCTATACATTTCTATAGCCTAGGTAGAAGCTATATTTCTACAGCTTAGGTAAAAACTATGCGTTTTTACATATGTGACTGTAGGTTATACTTCCTTCTTGCTCTGTTTTCACAGTTGATAGTGTTTACTATAAGGTTATTGTAACTTTTTTCATGTAACAAACTCCACTAAAATCTACCGAACTGTATCCATGTGTCCGCTACCACTCATACCACTCCTGCAGAAGATTGATTGGTCCTTGTACCACTCCTGCAGGAGCTTAGCTGGTCCTCGTACCACTCCTGCAGGAACTGGTCTTCGTACCACTCCTGCAGGAGGTTAACTGGCGTTCTTAGCGTTCCTGCAGAGGGTTAATTGTCGTTCATACCACTCATGCAGGGGGTTGATTATCGCTTATGCCACTCCGGCAGTGTGTTCACTGTCGTTGATACCACTCCCGCACATGGAGTGGTACTCGACCTGTCCCCGTGGGGATTAATTGGCGCTCTACCACTACCACAGGGATCCAGTGGGCGCTCTACCACTCCCGCACGTGGGCTGGTGGCGCTCTGATCAACCTACTGGACTCATCTGCTAAATTACCGAAGGTGACTCCGGATTAACTTGAACCCGCTAAGCCTCACTCGTAGGTGAGCCTCAGCCACACAGGGTAGACGTGCTCCCTCGTCTCCAGCAGTCACCAAGACCCTGTGGTACCCCATCGTCAGGTGACACCCGGTGGTACCCCATCATCAGGTGGTACCCTGTGGTAACTCCATCGTCAGGTGACACCCGGTGGTACCCCGTCATCAGGTGGTACCCTGTGGTAACTCCATCGTCAGGTGACACCCGGTGGTACCCCACCATCAGGTGACACCCGGTGGTACCCCATCGTCAGGTGGTACCCTGTGGTAACTCCATCGTCAGGTGACACCCGGTGGTACCCCAACATCAGGTGACACCCGGTGGTACCCCATCGTCAGGTGGTACCCTGTGGTAACTCCATCGTCAGGTGACACCCGCGCCCTCCCGCATTCTTGACCATGCCGGGAGTCACGTGGGTCAGGCCTTCGCTGCCCCCCTTAGGAAAATGACCCACCCTTGCACATGCGCATCTGTCTCTGGCTTTGATGCACAGTGTCTAGTGTAGTCAGCCGAAGTAGTGACTGATCAAGAGGACAGGCGCTAAGGCGGGGAAACATGATGGCTCCTCTCGTTGATAAGCTCCTGTCACCTGTCCTGGAGACGTAGGTCACACGCAAGACGCGGCTTTGTTACCTACACTGAGGAGGTAACGCTCCGTCATGCAGAGGAACACAGCGTCTGTCCCAGAAGACACCGTGAGGGAGCATTCGATCACACACGGTCAAGGCGACCTCCGTCCTCCCTGCCAATCATTCCTCGGGGCTTGAACTTCCCCTCCGCCGCCACGCAGGCCTTACGTAACTTCCCCCTGAGCACACCTCTCTGAGCTGGTCGGTCACACGCTCGCCTGGGCATCTATAGTCCACTTTTCTTTCCCCTGGCGTTGCTTTATTCATTTTGACGTCACTGTACGTCAACGATTGGTTACGCTCTGGTAGGTTGAAGGAAATGGGTGGAAATATACCGGTTCAAACTTGGTTATTAATGGCTCGAGCGCAATGATTTTTTTTATGAGTTAATTCTACGTTGAATGTGATTCATTGATGTTATACCGTCAAAACGTTTGAAGACTCAGCAGAACAGCAATAACTATGTATACTTTCACGCGCATACCATTAGTATTCGGTAGTATAAACCTCTAGTGTGGTGTGGACAGTCGATAGAATATGCTGATCCCGTAGAATTATACGCTCAGCCAGAACCTTCTGAATCTACCTTGTTTACCGTATGGGGGTCTTGTTGGTTTCTGGTTGTAAGAGGCTTCACTTCCAGTAAAAACCTCTTGGCTATAAGGGATCCATGTAAAGATGGTACCATTTGTTTAATCAAACAAGGGTTTCGCTAAGTTTTAATTCTTTTGTGTTGTGTTTCAATCCCTAAATCCCTATCAACATGCCCCAGATTATGTTTATTTAGCTAGATTCAAGAAGGATACTAAATTTACCATAGATATGCATCTTTTGGCTCTCATCATCAACACCAGTTCCATGAGTATCCTTCGCTCCACCTCGCTCATATAGTAGGTTGTAGGAGGCTAATACATACATCAGGATGTCGGGACACACAAAGGCTTCGGAAAATTGTGCGATTTTTCCCCGTTTCATTTTCCTTTTGAAATCTTCATTGTGGTAATGAAAAGTCCTGACAGGGACGACTTGTTCCAAAACTCCACATGCAGAATTTCTTACATAATTATTTTTATTATTATATGAGACTTCACTTTCAAGTTTTAAATGTGGTATGATTTAGAGCACTGACACTTCCTTTGTGTGCCTTTCTAGTTTCCTTTGGCAAGGTACACATCACCATGTATCATACATCATGAATATTCAAAGATGTACACAAAGCCCACGTGTCAGACACGAACCTCTTCATCAAGTGCTGAAATTAGTGCAAGAGAATATAGTCAAGTCTGAGTGGTGTAACGGTTAGCGTTCCCGACCATGACGCACTCACGGGCCGCCCGAGATCGGGACCGCATAAGTTCGAATACTGGTTCGCGGCAGTCGGTCCACAGTCAGCCCAGTTGTTCATCCTCCCCTTGGGCTGGTCGATAAAATGGGTTCATGGCTATATATATATATATATATATATATATATATATATAGAGAGAGAGAGAGAGAGAGAGAGAGAGAGAGAGAATATCCCAATTGAGCAAATACATTATATCCAATATGAACAATTTAGAAAATATTTTCCCCAGAAAAGACGTGATGTTAACATAAAATTGTATTTACTATTTTTTTTTTTAGATCCTCTCGGAAATTCCCTTTTATCTCCCACATCGGCTTTTAAGCAAATTGCTTTTCTTCGGAAATTTCTGTGATTCTGTATGAAATTTACATAGTTTCGTATCGGGTGCAGGCTGGCCATGTTTGCACAACCTAAAACGGCTCTGGTACGAACTGGCCAAGTTCTGTATTGTCCTGTAACGCCCGTGATGCAGGCCAGACAGGTTTTACATAGCCTGTAACAGCTGAAGTATATTCCTGCCAACGTTAAACACAGCGTTGTAAACCCATGATTTTGTTGCTACAGAGATTAAACTCGTGGCGTTATTTGTAGAAATTCAGGGTTGGATGTTAACACACACAGGCCAACATCTTCAAATAATGCTTATCAGGTAGAGGTTGTTGAAGTAAAATATATGAAAAAACACGTATCAGGAAAATTAAAAGTCCCTTTTTGGTGTCAGTTTTGAAATGCACGACCTGTGTGGTGCTGTGCTTTTTTTCTTTTTCTTTTTTTCTTACAGATATTCAGAGGGGAAACTTTAATACCAGATAAGAATTTTTAGAACCTTTGTGGTACTCGAATCCTCAAGGGGAAAATAACGTTTAAAGTATTACGAATGTAAGCTGAAATCGCTCATGATTCCTATGCCTGCGAGGAAAGGGATAGACACAGTTTGTACTACAAACCTCAGTTATCAGTTGGATACGAACGGCTGATCTCAAGTATTCTTAGATTCTTGGCAGAAAACTTCCTCCGCACGTCTCAAGCTGTTGATTAAATGGGCACATGTGATTGAATTGGATGTGCCTTATGATAATTCTTAGTATAATGAAAATGGAGGAGCTCTCTCCTCAAACATAATTGTTTAGAATATTTATCATATAAATTGTTTGTTCAGCTGTAGAACCTGCGTAACATAAATGGGCAGATTCACTTGATTTGCACCAAGAACAATGCTATACGCGTAACCCCTGCGTGTCGTTGAAGGTGACTGAGAGGGACTGGGGCTAGAGGCATGAAATTGCTTTGTAGAAGTTGAAACATAAGGAACCAAGCGAATAATTTCCCCAAAGGCTTTGTTTTCTCTGTTTCTGACATCTCCTCGTTAAGACGGGGATAGGCGAGAAGGAATGATACAGAGAAAACTTATAATTATGATAATGCACCTTTATTTGTAGCAGCGCAGATACGAGAAAAAAGATAATGGTAGATGATTTCATTCTTAAAGGTAGATTAAGATTACAGTAGATAGTAAAGTTCACAAGTTTCGTTGCATAATAAAGAGTATATTATCATCTAGAGCGAAGAAGAATAGAAAGCTTTGAGATCGTAAATACGGGTGAGTTCTGATAGCCGTAACTCATCGTTCTAAAGTGGGGAAGTAAAAGATGACTGCTGATAGCAGCAGCATCTCCTCCGTCTTGTGACGCGGGTCCCAGCCGTGGGCCGAGCAAGGAGTGGGAGGTTTCAAATAGCAGTGGCCAAGTTTAGCCTCCGTGCCTTCAACTGAGGACTGACTCACCATACTTACGCCCGAGAGTGTACGGCCTGAAGAGCACATCATAATCAGTTCCCATGCTAAATGTCCAAGTAGAATTTAATGTCATTTTGAGTCATTGATTCTGATCTTATGTAAGACTTAGTTCCTTGCACGGGCGCATGGTTCACTTGTCTTCGGGTGTGTACAGATATGCCACGTCCAGTTGAGTGCTTTGCGTCTCTCCACAGTTGGTGTCGTCCTAGTCTAGTGAGACACAGTGATATTCCTCGACAGAGACACGGTGGTCTGTGATGATGATAGGCAACATATCAACACACACGGATCACAGAGAACAATAACAATTTGGTATAATGCTATTCAGTATGAACTGTTCAGAATCTTTTCAGACTTCCAATGATGAAAGATGTTAGCATTTTTCTAAGCCCGTGTAGCTACAATCCCCTCGTTTTGCTACAATACCCTCGTGTAGCTACAATACCCTCGTGTAGCTATAATACCCTCGTGTAGCTACAATACCCTCGTGTGGCTCCAATACCCTCGTGTATCTACAATACCTTCGCGTAGCTACAATACCCTCGTGTATCTGCAATACCCTCGTGTATCTACAATACCCTCGTGTATCTACAATGCCCTCGTGTATCTACAATACCCTCGTGTATCTGCAATACCCTCGTGTATCTACAATACCCTCGTGTATCTACAATACCCTCGTGTAGCTACAATACCCAGCTACAATAACCTCGTGTAG
>JAUUDZ010415616.1:0-14733 GCA_032361705.1 Panulirus versicolor | reverse complement strand
CGCCTTTTTTATCATACATCCAAGTGGCTCATGCAAAAATTTCTGCAACAATTACAGTCTTGCACATCTGAACATATTTCTTAATTAAGAAACTTTTTTTCATACGTGATTGCCATTTCCTGTATTAGAAAGGTAGCACCAAGAACAGATGAAGAAGGTTGCATTCACTTACATCCATTCTATAGCTCTCATGTACAATGCATTCAAAAAACACCTACCTCTCCATAACCAGGCACAAGAGACCTTTCCATGGTCTACCTCAGTTGTTTCATCCACACTAGTTCATTTCACTGACAGCATATTGACCACTGTATACTACATCATTCCAATCTATTCTTTTCTATGAACGCCTTTCACCCTCCTGCATGTTCAGGTCTAGATTACTCAAAATCTTTTTCACTCCATTCATCCAAATCTAATTTGTCTATCCTTCTCCTTGTTCCTTCCACTTATAGCACATATACACTCTTTGTTAACCTGTCCTCACTCATTCCTCCATTTGTCCAAACCATTTCAGCACACCCTTTTCAGTTTCTCTTTTTTTCTTTATCATCACATCCCTCTCTTACCCTTTTGTTACTTAATCAAACCATCTCACACCACATATTGTTCTCAAACATTTCATTTCCAACATTTCCACCCTCGTCTGCAAATCCTCATCTATAACCTATGTCCTGCAATCATGTAACATCGATGAAACTGATATACCTTCAAACATACCCATTTTTGCCCTCCCAGACAATGAATTCTCCTTCCACACATTTTCCAGTTCTTCCAGAACCTTTGACCTTTCATCTTCTGCTTCCATGGTTTCATTCGCAGACATGTCCACTCCTAGGTATCTAAAATATTTCACTTCCTCCAATTTTTTTCCATTCAAACTCATATACCAACTAACCAGACCCCAACCCTGCTAAACTTAATAACCTTCCTTTTATCCACATTTACTCTTCTCCTTTCATGCACTCTTCCAGATTCAATCACCAGCTTATGCAGCTTGAAACTCAAATCTGCCTCCTGTTCTGTATCATCAGCAAACAAGAACTGACTCACTTCTCAAGCCCTTCATCCCTTACAGACTGCAGACTCTCTTCAAGATTCTTGCATTAACCTCTCTCACCATCCCATACATTAAGAAATTAAATAGCCATAGAGACATCACACACCCGTGCCACAGACAAAACTTCACTTGGAACCATTCACTCTCCTCTCTTCCTACTCGTACACATGTTGTACACCCTTGATAAAAACTTCTCACTGCTTCTATAAGCTTATCTCCCACACCATACATATTCTTAAGACCTCCTGCAAAGCATCTCTATCAACCCTATCATATGCCTTCTCCAGATTCATAAATGCTACATACAAATCCATCCGTTTTTCTAAATATTTCTCACACATTCTTTAAAGTAAACATGTGTTCCACATGTCCTCTACCACTTCTGAAACCACACTGATCCTCCCCAATCAAATGCTTTGTACATGCCTTTACCCTCTTAACCACTATTCTCCAATACAACTTCTCAGGTGCACTCAACAAACTCGTACCTCTGTAGTTTGAGCACTCACCTCTTTAAAATGGCACTATACATGCGTTCTGCCGAGCCTCAGGCAGCTCACCATTATTCATACATACACTGAAAATTTTAACTATCCAATCAACAACACAGTAACCCTCTTTCATAAGAAATTCAACTGCAATACCATACACTCCAGCTGCATTGCCACATTTCATTTTACATAAGGCTTTCACCACCTCTTTTCTCTTCAACAAACCACTCTCCATAACTCTCTCACTTCACATACCACATTGACCCAAACACCCTATATCTGTTACCCTATCATCAAACACATTCAACAGTCCTTCAAAATACTCACTGTATCTCCTCATTTCATCAGTACCTATTATCACTTCCCCATTTGTCCTCTTCATCGATGTTATCATTTGTTCTCTTGTTTTTCGAACACTATTTACTTCCTTTCAAAACATCTTAGTCTCCCTAAAGTTTACTACTACTTGCTCACCCCAGCTCTCATTTGCCTTCTTTTTTATTTTTAACCCTGGCACCTTCCTCTAGACCTCCAGCTGCTTTCAAATATATCTTTTCCAATCATTTGCACTCCTTCCCTGGGAGTAACACCCACATACTTATCTTTTCACTTTCACCAGCAACTTCTCTTCATCCCACTACTTACTACCCTTTCTAATCTACCCACCTCCCACCTTACACATACCACATGCATTTCTCACACATGCCAGCACTGTGTCCTTAAATATTTCCCATTCCTTTTCGTTTACTCTCAGCTTTTGTCATTCTACACTCAATCTCTCCTAATATTTCTTCACGTAAGTCTCTTTTTCAAGCTCACTTACTCTCACCACTCTCTTCTCACCCATTATGTTTCCTCTTTTCTGAACACTTCTATATATCCCACCAGCTGCTCCTCTCAGCACATTAACATCCAAATGTCTCTGTTTTATACACTATCAATTAATAATCCAGCAATGTCTGCTGACCTTCTTTCCTACTCATGTATGTATACTTTTGTATGTCCCTCTTTTTACACCAGGTACTACCAATCACTAGTCCTTTTTCAGCACACAACTACACAAGCTATTCACCATTTCTATTCACTTAATATCCCATGCTCCCAGTTATACCCTCTAGTGCCATATCACTCACCTTTAGATTTAAATCACCCATTGCTAACATCCAGTCTCTTGCATCAACACTACTGACACACTCATTCAGCTGTTCCCAAAACACTTGCCTCTCAAAATCTTTCTTCTTATGGCCAATTGTATAAGCATTGGCAATCACCCATCTCTCACCATCTACTTCCACTTTTACCAGCATTAGTCTAGAGTTCACTTCCTTACTCTTTTTCATATTCCAACAACTCCAGCTTCAGTAGTGCTACCCTTTCCTTGGCTCTTGTCTTCTCACCAAACTCTGACTTTACTCTTTCCCTTTACCCTTGAGCTTTGCTACTTAGAGCAAGAACAATCAGGTTTCTTTCCTCAAGCATACTACCTATTTTCCTTTTTTCTTATCTTGTTTACATCCACACGCATTTTGACACCCCATCCTGAGCGAGCACTCCTTACCCTGGCTCCTATTCCATCTTTCAGAAATTGAAATACAAGGGGAGGGTCTCAAGCCCCCCCTGCTCCTCCCTACTTTAGTCGCCATCTATCACGTAGGGAATACAGAGGTAGAGTTTTTTCTCCCCTACCCCAGACATATAGTTGAATAAAGAGAAATTTTGAAAACCTTTAGTAATAATCATAAAAAGAGCAGAATGTTAATATCTGTTATGGATATGACTTAATCAACTCATATCATCACTATCATTATGTCTTTTGAAAATTATTATTACTCATTCTATCTTTTAAAAATGTCCCTTGGTGTAATCTGGGCAAAACAGCTCAGATATCCTATCCTCTTTTAGCCATCCAAAATACCAACCTAATTTCATTCCATTTCAAATGATCTTTTTATTTTCATCAAAATGTGTACTTAGTTTTATTCCTGGTCTATGTATTTCTCTTTATTCTTTACACCTTTTCATCAAATATGTTTTATTTCATGATCCCTTTTTACTAACTACTCTCACATGTTTATTACCAACTAATGCATATCATTCTTACCTTTGAGAACTCTTTTCACTTCCTCATTAAACCATGCTTTCCAGTGTTTCTCATTCATTTGTTCGCCCTAAATGATTTCCTAATGCTCACACATTATACTTCTACACAATTACTGAAAACTTGTAATTAACATGCCATACCTTCCATCTGTCATGCTTTTCATCTGCTGATTTATATTCTCTTTTCTAAATCTTTCTCTGCTAACTCCTTTTACTATGATAATGATGATCTCCATTTGCTATATACTACACAATGGTCAGGTAACTATCACATACCTAATCCCTGTAACTCCTGTATTCAAAATGTATTTCAGCCGTCAGTAGTCGAGACATATAATTCAAAATGGGTTTACATTATCTTACCTAAAAGTGCAGTGTTTATCTGATATAAAAGTGCAAAGTGTTCCTGTTTGTAGTCGTTACTACAAATCTGAAGATGCTCAAAATGTTCTACACCCACCTGGTTTGAAAAACAGCTCATCATTTTGAAACAATTCTAGAGCCTCCTGAATAGTATCAAACTCCTCCTTAATATAATATTCTTGCAGGTCAAATTCATTTTCCTCTTCCTCCTTCTTTTTACCTTTCCTTTTTTTGTTGGTTTTTGCCTTGATTATTCTATTAAGCTCTCTTCTTTTCTGTCCAACCATTGTGTGAATGCAACTACTTTTTTCATTCCTAGTTTCCTTATTTTCTGATGATTCTTTCTCATTTTCAATCTTAATTTCTTCATTCTTTGAAATATTACTGTCTTTTTCATTTTCACTCTGTCTTTCATCTGTTTTCTTATCTTCATTCTCTTGTTTTGATACTTCTGCTAACTTTATCATTTCCTTTTTATCTTCAGCCTCTTGTTGTGGTATTTCCGTTAATTTTGCCTTTTCTTTGTTATCTTCCTCTTTTTCCTTTTTAATAAGCTTTTCTCCATCATGTTTTTCCTTTTTTCTACAACAAAACTTTTCTTTATCATCTTCCTTTTCCATTTTACTTTGCCCTTTCAGCTTGTAATGTCGAATACCTGACTGGTGGCTGATGAGATGTCGAGTTGTTATGGTCACCTGTAAAAGATTAAATTTTCATGTCTCATTTTCCTGAATACTTTTCACTGCCATACACAAGATAGCTCATGCAGAGTTACAGTCAAACCTTTTGATTTTGTGCATCCATGGACAATATGTCCTTCTGTCATACCTTTCCCACTGCTATGTCCTTCCAATCTACCATCATCATTTCCCAAAATTTGTAACCATTTTACTCTGCCTATTTAAAAGAAAGCAGTCCATACAAAACCTTTGCTGAAAATTATGACTATTGCCTATCTCCACACTTGTATGTGCTAGGTATATATTAGCATACATAAGCAAAAAGCAAAAAATGTATACCTGCAATCTTAAAAAGACTTTTCCTCTAATATGGGAGAAGAATTCATGTGGAAAATACGAAAGTCCTGGTTCTCTTATGATAATAATTTGGCTTAATCCACCACATGGAAAATCCTAGCTATGTAACTGCCAAAGAAAAATCCTAATACTCTGGTAAAGGAATTGAGGAGGGAAGTCAAAAGAAGTCCTTTGCAGTAAAAAGATTATACACCACTAGCCTTAGTATTTCCAGCAGGTCTTGCAAAGATGCAGCTATGTCAAATCCGGCCCATTCAGATCAGTCTCAAATAGGCTTTTCACAGCACTGAGAACTTTATCAAAAATGAAAACTACATGTGTTCAAAGAAATGGGCTACCATGGTCTGCTTTCTTGAAACCTTGAATCAGAATCTATCTATCTATCCATATCTCTGATGCCTGTTCCAATTGGAACACCCTCAAAGGGGTGACCACGGCAACAGGGTCTCCATGACTAAAGAACTCCAGTGCTGCTTCTTAGCCTTTAGTGCTTAACCCTTAACAGGCCATTGGCAGTGTTTGCAGAGGCAACGACCTAATGTTCCTAATGACTACTTCTATCTAATGCTCCTACCACTACTTCTGCCAAAAGTTTCTACCTAATGCTCCCACCTAAATGTTCCTACCTTATTCTTCTATCTACTGCTCCTACCATTTTGCCAAAAGGCAGGGCTAGCACAGAGTGCTCACCACAGGAAAATCTTGAGTTATGAAGAATGAGTTTGTGAATTAAGTGTTGTCAGGTGTTGCATAAAACAAGGAGAGATTGTATGTTTGTTGACAGAATGCAAGTCATCCACACATTAGTGAGGCAGAAAGAAAAGACGCCTATCTGGGTAAGAGGAGTGCAAATTGACAACCACTGAAGAGCTGGCTCACTAAGCAGATGTCACTAACCCTCATGATACCCAGGCGGGTAGTAATGATAATATACCTCCCTGGTCGTTGCCTGCCTACCAACTACTACCTAATTTGGGGCAATTGCTCTGGATGTAAACTATACTATAGAGTGGTGAATATCAAACTTGCCCTGAAATACTGGGCAAAGAGATTTTCAAAAGACATCTCCACATATCACAACCAAATGAGATTATGCAGCTCCAATTTGGTCATCTTAACTTTGCAAGTATAAAGCTATAATCTTAGTGAGAAGGTTTTAATGAAGGGTACTATAATTTGCACCAGGAATGACAGACAGCCACAGGGAGAGGTCTGAAGACAAAGACTTGCTATATTGCAAGAAAGGGCTGAAAAGAAGGGGTCATTTTTTATTTCCTCAATGATTCTGACATGGAACAGTTCTTTTGAGACAGAGAAGAACCAATCAATGGGACAGGATATATGGGGGAAGCTATGATGCACGATGAATATATTAACCCCCCTTCCACTTTCACACATATGTGATCACAAATGGGTAATCTCACACAATCACGCCCATATCTATATGTCCTTCCTCTTGGGGGGGAAAATCATGTTATCATCCTCCCGTATATTTTCATGGTATGTTCTTAATACCATTACTCTTCCTCATATATCATTTGATGCATTTCTTCAGGATGAAATACATGAAAAAATACATATCCTACAATGAGTCTGCACATCTGTCCGTATCTTACCTCCTCACCATCATAAGTTTTCACAGGAAAGCTTGGAATGTATTTCTGGATTGGTGCATCCAGGTCCAGTTTTCCTTCTTCCCATAGTTTGGCAACAGCAGTCATAGTCATGGACTTACTGATGCTGGCAATACGCATCACAGTATTAGGTGAGCACTGAACACTGTTCTCAACATCAGCATAACCAAAGCCTGAGGAGGAAGTAAAAATAAATTCATTACCAATCTGAATTACTTCTTTAACCACAAATGAGAATCCAGTAGGCAGTAGTTATTTACATGTAGTCATTCAAAAACTGTAAACATTTCAGCAATAATGATCCTCAGCAGTGTATTGGATTACTTCTGCAAATAGGTATATATATATTAGTAACGTAAGCATCCGGGATAAACCATGGGAAGGTCTGTGGAGCCTGGGTGTGGATAGGGAGCTGTGGTTTTGGTGCATTAGACATGATAACAAGAGAATGGATGTGAGGCAATGTGGCCTTTCCTCATCTGTTCCTAGCACTACTTTGCTAATGTGGGAAATTGCAATCAATCATGAAAAAAATCAGTAGCATAACCCTGACAATACAGTAGCCTTTCATCTATTTACATCCAATGTATCTTCATAAAAATAGCAAAATTATCCAAGAAGGAAATCATATCAAGCAAGGAAGCTATGTTATGCCAATGTATAATTTTATACAGGAGTTTCCAGACTACATATCAAGTTACTCTCATCACACTTGAACAGTACATTTTTCTTTGAAGAATGAAAAACTGTTTCTCTTCAGACCAATGCCCATCAGTATTCACTTTTGCTTCTTTTGTATGCAGTGAACATTTCCATCTTTGGCTTTCTGTCCTTTGTAGCAAGGTTTCTCATGATATCACTACTACTTGGTTCAATAGTACTATTTCATAACCGTGCTCTTTCAAGTTTATTATCCATTTAGACTCCTAGATCTTTTATGTTTGAAGAATAGATTAAAAGTGAATGTGTGACAAAGGTGGTGTGGTGGTCACCATTTCCACTTAGTTCTTTAGAATATTCCCTTCATCTCCAACAAATATCATTCTTTATTATGAACACTCTCTGATTTGTCCAATATACCTCCATTCTTTACACATTCCTCACATCTACTCTCCTCACCTCATTCCAGAATGGCTTTTATTTTCAAACTTGCTCACTGTTTCCTGCATTTGCAAGGTAGAACCAGAAACAAACAAATAAAAGCCACATTTGCTAACAACTTGTCAATACCTTCTAAGTTTTGATGTATTTAACTTCTGAGAACCTCATTTGCTTTCCTTTTACAGATACACATCATCCTTTCAACTCACTCTATTTAAAGCTTTATCCTTTTCAGTCTTTAACCTCAATTCATCAAAGGTCTCACCCTTAAGAAATTTCAAGCATCTATATCAGATAAGGAACTCCCTCACCTGACTGAAAGACAGCGACATTAGATGGCACTATGTTACGTAAGGCTTACTTGTAAGAAATAGCATATTTTCCGAAATACAACAAAAAAGTTATGAGAATACAAAAGATAAGAATACCAGAGGTAAGGCAGGATACATATTTAGCAAATATGTCAAAATATAGTTAATAAGGAGGAGTACATGGAGATGTAAGAGTCACTGTAGTGTTAGGTGTAAATTCTGCTAGGAACAACCTTCTGCACAGTGGGAAATGACATAGAATAAATCAAGAAACATGTTTTTCATAAGAAATCTTACATGTGTATACTGTATTTTGAATAACATACCATCAGCCCAAACTGTTGCACCATCCACTGACACTGCTACCACAAGACCTGGGGCTCCGACCTCCTCCATGAGACGTTTCAGTAGTTGCTGGGACCTCTCAGCGGCATCCTGAACGCTTAATTTTTTTCTTTCAGAAGAATTATATGTTGCTTGTGTACTTGAAGATTCACGTACATTTTGAACATTGGTTATAGATCTTCGGGAGGATTTTTCATTCTGGTGAATATTTCTATATGTGCCAACTACATCTCCTGCTGGATATATATCTTGAATGTTCAAGATTTGTTCCGATGTGACATCATGTTTTGTAGAAGTTTCTTTTGATTTAAGAGGCAAGGTACTATCAGATATATTTTCTTCTTGGGATTCACACAATGCTGAACCTATGCCGAGGGCTGCAGCTGTTCCCACTATTCCAAAAAGAATACCCATTTGATTACTGTGACTAAACCTTTGTCTATGTTCCTTTTCTCCTTCATAAATTTTCTCAGCCAAATAATAATGTCTATTGCGAAATTTTTTAATAGATGATTCATTACTGGTTTTGGAGATGTGCTCTTGGTGAAGCAGACGACATTTCATACTGATGAAACCTGCAGCCCTATGAATCCAAAATAAAAAAAATCAATTTACAGCAAGGGTAAATAATACTGAAAACAATTCTCTAAGCTCAAACAAAAGCTCATGTCACACTTAAACAAGAAATTATAACAATAATAGACATAAAACTGAAAAGTGATCTAAGTACAAGACTTTTTGATCATAATAAGGTGAAAAAAACATTTCTGACAAGGCAAAGCAGTTTAAATATGTTGTTAGGAGATGGCAAGGAATAACACTGCGGAATGTCATGAAAAAAAGATGCCAAATTCCATATTATAAAAAGGCATATCATATACAGATACAGTAGGTGGGCTTTAGTGCAAAAATCAAATGAAAATACATAAAAATAATGAGGTTTCTAAAAAAGAAGAGACAAAGATGATGAGAAATGGAATTAAATCCTATACAGGGAGTTTCTTAGCTGACTGAAGTTACAGAAGAAAAGAAAGAGAAAAAAGTGTCTTAGTTGTGAATCAATCAATCCAGTTTCACACGGTATTTTTCAAATTCTTTCCTGTCTGCATTCTTAAATACACCTTTTCTATTATCTGCTTATATATGCAACTACAATGCTTACTGCAGTCCTGTTAAGGATGAATTTCATAGCTACTTAATAGCTAAAATCTTTAAAATTCAAAATCAATCACCCATTCACACCACTTAATTTTCATTTTCACTTAAAATTTAACACCTTCCCTGATTTAACACTTTTTAATACCCTTAAACATGTTTCACTAACTAACAGCTTCCTTTCAGACAAATTTCTAAATCAACTTTCATGAAATCATCAACTTTTTCCATAAACTTACGTACTTGTTTCTTTCCTCTCATATATTTCCTTAGTCATACATATCTACAATACTTGTAGTTTCTGGGAAAAACAGTTCTTACACCCAATGCCACTTGTACACTTAGCAACTCCAACGTCTTATGCAGACAACAGGTGGGCCAAGTACACCCACAAAATCTTCATGGTTATTCATACACCTTCTTCATTCAAAGTCATAAGACAGGAACTTTTGGCATGTGAAATTAAATCTGCTTTACACTTAGGTTCCAAACCAAAGTTTAGGTGAGACTACAATTGATAAAACATTAACAAGCCACTGAGGTGTGCAGGGAATAGAATAAATTGTAATGATGTGGTATACTGGGGTTGTCATGCTGTCAGTGGACTGGCCCAGGGAATGGAAAGATCTGTGGGGCTTGAATGTGGATACGGAGCAGTGGTTTTGATGCATTACACATGACAGCTAGAGAGTGAGTGTGAAAGACTGTGGCCTTTTTTTGTCTATTTTCGAGGTGCTACCTCGCTGAAGCAGAAGGTGGTGATGCTGTTTCCTGTGTGTCGGGATGGCACTGGGAATGGGTGAAGGCAAGCATAATGTTTTTTATCGATAAAACTTTACCCACTTTAATTCTGCAACAATTTTCTTAAACATTACAAGACTTCAACTTACCTACAGTGTCTGATGTGCTGACACCACTGTTTCCCACAATACATGATGTTTGATCTGTGCATAGTATGGAACATCTTGCACTCGTTTCTGTAATATGAACCTCTAATGAGTGACCACATTGGTATTTCGCAGTCTTAACATTAAGTTTCAGAGATTATATCTATACAAGAAATAGAGTTCTACACCCATTTAAATCCCAACATGATCAATACTTACAAATATTTCAGTAAATACAATCACCTCAGTTTCATTATACATAGACCTTTCACATTCCCTTCCGTAGTACCAAACAAGACCTACAATTCTGGAAAATAAGATGCCCTGGCAAAAGAATTCAATCACATTGAAGAGCAAAATGGACGTTATCTTAAATTCTCATTGAAATAGCAGCGTTTCTCATCAAAAAATTATTCACTAAAGATCAAGCTACTGAACCCTGGCCTGAAGCTACATTGTATATTGATAAAACAACAAAGTTGCTTTTTGGAAAAAAAAAATGATACAAAGACCCTTTGTGACCTCTTAATCCTTTTGCACTACAGCTCACAGGATGACCACAGGGTGCACAGTAAGTTTGCCAGGGATACTGGCATAAATAAAATCAGGAAACAATGTCCTTCATAAACTCAGACTTGGACCAGATATCTCAATGGGGTAGATGAAAGCTGGTTAAGTTTAATGCCTTAAGACCCAGTTTCTGCCCACCTCTATATCAAAAACTCCTCACAACTGTCTTTTTGCCTTTGATGGATCTATAATTCCACTAGTACTACTGTAACATCTGCACTATCTTGGAAACCTTACATTATGGAAATAGCTAATGTTCCTCTAAGAAACTAGTAGTCCCATTTAGATGTGGAAATTTCTTTTCTTCCAAACAGTTGATCTATTTATACAAAGGACTGACCTGTCCTTGAATGGAGTGCTACTCTCATTGGGGAAGGTTCTACCTCTGCATCCTAATTTCAAGAGATAAGTCAAAAGTGATCCAACTTATCAACTCTCGAATGCTTTCTTCAAAACTTGACCCACTAGCCTTATGGGGCAATGTGGTTCACTTTCCCTCATGTATAGGTATTACTTTGGTTTTTATTCTCGAGAGCTGGCTGCTTGCACGTCAAGATAACACTACATTCGGCAAGCTGTTGCATCACATGATTACTGTGTGGCCATTGACAACTCAAGGGTCGGGCATTTTGAGAACTTACTTTTCCTACACCTTGAAGGTTTGGTACTCTCTACCCTCTCATGTCCTTCCTAATAACTATGACTTGGCACTTTTTGAAAGATAGGTTTTCACTTCCTCCAAAATTCATAAATACTTTTCTAGGTCATTGCCTTTTCCCCTTTCATTAGCCTCTGTACATTTCAATTATGGCCCAGCCTTGATGTGGACTTTTGTCCGTCCATGACTGGAACTTTGTATAAAAAAGAAGAGAGAGCAGTACTCCAAACAGTGTCTACCTGCCTGATTACCTTAAAATAAGCTTCATTACCTCTGTAAAGATTTCTACAAGTGTACAAGCATAGTAAGAAGTTTATAAAAATGTTTAAGAACAATGAATGCTTACAACTTTCATGTCAAAGTTGTGAATCTAGCCACAGCATTTTAATGAACTTCTTATTGGATCCACTTTCATAATCGATCTTTCGAGTTCTTTCCAGTCTGTTATCTTAAACTTAGTTCCTTTAATAATACAATGAGCACGTGAACCTACTATGCTTTTGGTTGTCTTGTCCACTATGAATTCTGTAGCTAACTACACACCAAACTTTTGCACTTTTACAATGAATCATCCATTCCCACCAGTTCATTCTTTTTATTCGTATTTCTGATGCTCATTCCCCAGGAACTCCCATCAAGGGTGTTGCCACGATAAATGAATCTCCACTTATCCCTGTCATCACATGCCTCCCTCAAGTACATCATTCCATGCATCCTTCTCCTAATTCTCTCCCTCTTGTATTCTTCCACTCTTTTCACCATGTCACAGGTTGGTCTTCCTTTCACACTATACCCTTTAATTGAACTATCATACTCTCTCCTTGCAAACTCCCTATCTTGAATTCTTTCCACATGCCCAAACCACCTCAAAGTATATTTCACCCACTCTACCACTCCCTTATTCGTTCCCTCTGCATTCCTTGCCATACCAAATCTCTCGTACACCCCTTCATTACTTTTCAATCTATCTAGTCATACCTTATGTACCTCTCAATTCTGCAGCCTGAATTCATGACCTCTCATTTCTTAACTCCTCTTTAAAATCTAACACCTTCCCTAACTATACACTTTTCAGTACATTCTAACATATTTCAGTGCCTTTCAAATTTCTTTCACAGACATTAACGTAAAGATACTTCTTGATTTACACTCTTTTATCTGTAGTTCTCAACTTAATAACATTAACATAGTAAGGATAACTTTCTGCTGTAATCAATCTTCACAGTTTTTGTGTTTATAAATTTCATGCTTGAGAAACCCTATCAACACATTAAGAAACCCTCTCAAAAATCCAGTAGACTTCTTCTGCAAGCAAATAATCCTCCCTGTCATACATGAAGCTGGCTATATATCTGGCGAAAAGGCAAAAAGTCTTGTTTCACCGTCTCACTAACAATTCCACTCTGCATCCGCATCTCTTGGGTCTTAACACACACTGTACGTCATTATTTTTGGTGAATAAAGTAAGCATTTCCATACAGCAGTTTATTTATGTAAACATTTATGTATGCTGTATTGATCTACTTCAGTGCAGTACTATTTATCTTTTCATATACCTATCTATGTTTTGTAAGTATCCATTCAGTCAGTATGACTTTATTATTTACATTTAGCTAGATTAAGATGACCAAAAATTACTAGTCAGGAATACAATCCCAATATGAACATAATGCTTATGAGAAAAAAGCTTTTGATTACACTTTTCCTTTTTACACTCAGGTATTTTGGAATGCATCTTGAATGTATGTTGTGCCAAATTACCTTTCCTAAAATCATTTACCATTTTCCCAAATTTACATTATTCCACTCAGCCATACAAATCCACAATTCTTGTTGAAGTTTCTTGCAGGTAGAGCACTTACACCCAAGGCCACATTTACGATCAATAACGTCAATATCTTATGCAGAGAAGAAGTGGCCTTAGCACACCCAAGACAGTTTCTCCATGGTTACCTTTAGACTTCCCCCACTCAAAGTCATACGACATGAATTTTTTTGCATGACCATGAATTATATCTACGATACAATCAGGTCTCTGTTGTATCAAATTTTGGTGATACTACCAAAGGTATATGATGAATAAATCAAAGCACATGCTGTACATATTTTGCTTCAGTAAAATAAGATCTTTTCATATTTGAAACAATTTGTTTCATGTTCAAGGCTCAAATCAGACAAAAGTCTATATCAATGCAAGGCCTTAATTGAAATATGAAAATGGGTTAAAGGAAGATCGAAATAAGAAAAGTTAAATACCCTAAGAGTTTTGGAGAAAGTGGAAAATTTTTCACAGATGCAGGTCAGAGTGTTTCGGAAAAAAAATGAGGGAATAAAGAGATCCAAAACCTCAGTGTAGGGAAGCAAATGGGTGTCACTACAGCTAACCCTCAAGTTCTTAATGGCTATGCAATAATCATATGATACAATAGCCTTGCCAGATATTACATGGTCTAGCAAACAGTGGAGGCACACTAGCAACCAAAATAATATCTCATTTTAAACATTACTAAGCTTCATCTTACCTAAGATACCAGATTTGTTGAAACCAATGTTTTGTACAATGAAGGGCGTTTGATCTGTATGTACTGTGGAGCATCTTGCACCCGTTTCTGAAATACGAACCTCTAGAGAGTGACGAGAGAGGCATTTCATATCAAAATACGAAATTAAAAGTATGAGATTTACAGACGAAATAAGGTTCAACTCACTTTGAAATCCCAAAAATCATTTATAATTGTTAAAAACTATTTTGGTAAATATTTTCTCCTTAAAGTCATGAAACGTCCATCACATTCCCTATGTCAATCCTAAACAAGACCTGTGCTTTTGGAAATACACGCATCCTGGAAAATGGAAAAAAAAAAGCTAACTATCTTTCTTAATTTCCACTGATTATGACCAGGAAAGCTTCACTTGAGAGATCATAAATAAATGACAACATTGCTCAACTCCGGCCAGAAACCAGAGGCATTCCAAAGTTGTCTACCCACCTGTTTACCTTACAATGGGTTCTATAACAAC